>OY856186.1:60279416-60331599 GCA_963693315.1 Diogma glabrata
AAGCGATTACTATAACAAATTCTTGTTTTATAATTAAAAATCTCTTATTGTTCCAAGTTTTTCAAATTATAATTATTATATTTAATTTTTTTACATGTCATTCGAAACAATTACCAAAATTATATAACGATTTTTATTTCTGCTTAAATATCAAAATATAAAACTTTTGCGTCGTTTGAATTTTTGTGTTAAGTTACAAAAATTTTAATGATGAACTGAGTATAGTTGTAGTACAAGGATATTATACTCTTATTAATAATTTCGTGAAAACAAAGTAAATATAATCCATCAAAATCCAAAACAGCAATGTCATAATTAATACTTCATAATATATAATCTTCTTTATTTGGTTGTTTAATTCACAAGAAATGATAATAAATAGAACAAAATTGAATGCCTAACTCCTCACCTCATTTTGTTGTCACTATTATTAATCAAAATTTAAAAATTTGACGTTTTTGGTTATTCAAGAAAAGCAAATGGTATTGGAACGTCGTTTACGTTGAATTATGGTCTTAGGTTTCTAAAGTAGCACTGAAATTGTTCATTTGAAGAAAAGGGTCTTCTTGTTATTGAATAAATCCCAAAAAATTGTTTAAAACTTGTCCAGACATTTTAAATATATTGGAAGCTTGCATCCTCGGCGGTACTAGGAATTTTAAAGCTTGATATAAATTGTGAGACAGTCATTCATTAGTGCCGACAGTCGACACAATTGAATTTAAAGCTTGATTTATCAGAAAATGAAAATAGTGTTAATACATAATAATCAGGTACAGAGTTCGTTAAGTACATTTGTTTCTTTTTGATCTACGGGTTTGACAACCCTGCGTACTCCAGTCACTGCTAATAACATACGTGATAATGTGCTGGTGGATGAACTATATTCGGTAACGGTATTACCCTCAATCTTAGTTATGGAATATTACTTAATGCTGGCATGCCATTGCTTGTTCAAAGCAATGAGCCTTCATTTAACTCTGTACCTAAGCTTTAATCACTGAGGAAGATAACGCGTCGTATAATCAAGAACAGGTGACTATTTAGATTATTATTCAAATTATCCAAATGGAGATTTTGTTCGTATAATATTTTTCCTCTTTAGCATATTATGAAATATTAGCCTATGTCTTATATAATTATGTGATAGGATTGATTATTTAGTTATTCATTCCTTAAGTATCATTCTTTTTAAAGTTTAGACTCGTTTGATATTTGCTACCTTCGATTTTCCTAAAATTTTTAGGATATATTAGTAGTACAGTGATAAGAAAAGGTGCATTTTACCACCTTTTAATCTGGGGCGTTTGACCTTGAAGAGAAGTCAAAGTTTAAGATCACGGGTAAATCGTATCAATTATATAAACATTCTACTTCATAAAACCATGAGTCACCCATGATATTTTTTTAAATATGGATTCTTTTTGATACTAAGCCAAGGTCGTTCGAAAATGTTATTTTCGGTGCTTTTTTGCCTAGTTATTTGGCTTAATATCTGCTAAGCCCATAAATGATCCACAGCAATAACTATTGGATTATAATTACACAACATTTGAAAGTACTTCAAATTTAGTTTTAATTTTTTAGGACAAATTTAAAACAGCATGTGTTGCTCTCGACTTTAGTTTTTAAACGGTCTCAAAGTTGATAATTTTTCAAAAAGGTCAAACTTCAAGGTCCATTACTCGAGAAGCCATCAGACAATAAGTTTGAGACATAGCTCTAATTATACTCCATATTATGTAGTTTAAGATAAAGGCTTAAACCCCAACCCCCAGGGCTTAATAATCGGTTTTTTAATACAAGCTTTTAATTATCCTCCAATATGCGTTTTACATAATGTATCATTATGCACATGTTATGTCATTTTAACTACAGCCATAATTGATTTAGTAAATAATTTCAAAACATCAATTCCAAGGGGGGTATACCGAGTGACGTTTCACGTCAAAAAGGTCAAGGCTGTGTCCAAAATTCTATCAGTCGTAAAAAAATTGTTTATGACCCAACTTGAGCTTAGTTTATAGGGTTTCTTACGCTGTCTGACATTTTCCTAAAATCCAAAATGGCAGACAAATATGGCAATCAATCAACTCATCGTGCAAGAATATTTTTCCCGATGTATCGATGATGAAAACTCATCAAATCATTTAATTGAAACCATTTTATGATGCATCTTTGCTTGCTGAATACGTATATAACCTTGCAACTTACCCTCCACTTCTAAATCTACCCTCAATCCGTCAATATGCGCTTTTTAATTTTTTAGGGGTGAAAACCCCTTATTGCCAAAATTAATTAAACTACAAATTAAATCTTAACAGATCGAAATAATGTTCACATGAGTTGTATAAAAGTTGTTAGATATTCTGAAATATTATTTATGATTTTTCATAATCTCTCAACCCTTAAAAACAACCCCATATTATGATTACATTAAAAATGTTATTTAAAGACGACAAATTTATTTTATTTTTTTAATTTTACGTCAAACGTTTTTTGATTAATATTTAGAACATTGAATCCTCATGAGAACTTATTGCTCAGGCCCTGATACGGAGCCAGTTATTGCGAGTGCCACTGTAGGTGGCTTGAACTTTTATACACAACAATTTTACTACTTCAAGAAAAAATAAAAATATAACTAACCTACGGATTGTAACGATCACCCTCAGACAAATCTGAATTTAGGAATCTCTTAAAATACTTATTCCTAATCTGACATTTCAATAGTTAAACTTCGGAATTAATTAATAATATATATATATAAAAACAAATAAACTTATCTTCTATGTAATCGATGTGATGCCTTCTATCCTTTCCAGATTGCCTTCGTTGTTTTCTTTCCATTCACCAGCAAAAAATCCATTTGGAAATATAGCTTTTAATTCACTTAACATATGTGCAAAAAAACCAGACTTAATTTTGTTAAATTCCTTCGATATTGAGAATTTTCATCAAACATCTTTTCTTTACCTTCCTTAAATAGTTTTATAGCTTGTTTACCTTTTCTCATTAAATTATTTGTAAATATATTAAAATGTTCATTTGTGTGTAATATATACATTTGATCCTCACATTTAGAATAAATCAAACGTAATCTTTGATATGTATCAATTTATTATTTTATTTTTAATTCCAGACACTTATAATTAAAAACACACTATTCAAACTTTCATAAAACATTTTTGTGTTTAAATATAACATTACAAAAATTTGTTTTTGATATAATTATCAATGAACTTATTTTTTTCTAAACATGATTGCATGAACAAACTTTGACTAGATGTCATCTTTTGAAAAACTAAAACCGGAATGAATACTTTTTATATCCAATTTTTAACATCGAAAAATAATGAAACAAATCAAAAAAATGTGATTTTTGTTTGACATCTTCTAATCAATCGTGTAATATTGAAAATTCAACAAAGATTAATAACGACAACGACATCTGTTCGCTAGAATTGGAAATAAAATTGAGTACGTTCGTTTGCTTTTTATAGTATATTCAAAATTTAACTAGCAGTTAAGTTTTAGACAATTTTAAAATTATTATTAATGTAAAAAATGAACGGAAACTAATGAAATACATTTTTATTGAATTGAAAACAAAGAGGAATTTGGTTTTATTATTGTTTTGCGATTATTGCGATCGTTACACCATGAATTCAAGGTAAAAATCAAGATTTCTACTCTTGAAATCACAAAAACGTCGCCATCCCCTCCATGACAGAAAACCACCGAACTACTTCCACTTATTAAACTGTATCTGGGATCGAGATACCCACAGTCACTGGCGTCAAGACCGATGACCGGTTCCAACACTCATGAAGTCCTTAAGAACTTCACTGAGTATTGAGACCGACCATCCATCCGAACGTCAGCACCATGGACACCCCGATACAACCAGTAAGTATGACCTGAAGATGTGAACCTCAGAGACGACAATCAGCCAGAGGAACAACCCTACCTAACGAAAAGACATCATTCCCTGATGTCTTTCGCGTGATGGACTCCAAGATTCTTACCGCTCATATCTGTGCACTCGTAGAGTACATTTCCAATCTTAGTCTTAATCATTGCAGGTAAGAACTTTGGAGCCAATTTTGCCGAGAACTTTTTTGTAGCGTCACTCAAATGATGTTGCCGTACATACACACGTTGTTGTGGTTGAAAAGTCCGTAGTTTAGATCGCAGGTTGTACTGATGTTGCGATTTCTTGAAAGCTGCTTTTAAATTTTTCTGAACCCGGTTCCTGAGCATAGTCAAATGATCAGAGCGTTCTAATTCCTCACCAGCATCTTCACCAAGCTTGTGTAGTGATCTCAACAAATGGTAAGTATTTCCATCCGAGATTGGATGTTGACCAAATAATAAATAGTACGGTGAGTACTTGGTAGCAGAATGTACTGCAGCCCGCAGTGCATATGCGATTTCACCAATTTGTGAGTCCCACTTGGTATGTTGACCTTTAATGAACGCTCGAATTGCTGCTAGAACTGACCTATTGACCCGCTCTGACGCGTTACTTTGAGGACTATAGACACCGGTCCTAATGTGTTTAATGCCGAAATCTGACAAAAGATTTTGAAAGTTCCTACTAGTGAACTGTTTGCCATTGTCACTGTGCAGAAACTCTGGTACCCCATATGTAAGAAACACTTCGTTTTTTAGAAAAGCATTCACCTTCGGTGAAGTTGCGTTTCTAAGTGGTTTCAGTAGTACAAACTTCGTAGCATGATCCAGAACTATCAGTAATACCGTATTCCCAAGTGTAGAACGAGGGTACGGTCCCAAAAAATCTATATAGACTCTCTGCCATGGACGTGCTGTTTCGAATTGATATTGCATCGGAGGACGCAATATCTGATTCGTGGCTTTTGTTTGTTTGCATGTGTCGCAGGACACAACATAGTTGTGTACCTGTGACGCCATGCCCGGCCAATAATAAAGACGTCGAAGTAATTCTAAAGTCTTTTTAACACCTCCATGAGCAGCAGTACTATCATCATGATGTTTCTGAATCATGTTTGAAGTCATCGGTTTTGGTACCCAGAGTTTCCACACAGGAACATCGTTGGGTATTGCATCAGGTCTTGGCTCAATACGTATGTATAGCTTATCATCCACGACTTTAACAGATGGAAAGTCCTTGGGAGATGATTGAACTTTAGCTATCATATCCGTATATTCCTTGTGCCGATAACCTTCATTGTCGATTTTAATTTCACTGATGTGATGTACTAATGCTTCCGTCAATTCCTCGTGTGTATCGTCATAAAGACGAGATAGAGCATCAGGGACTATATTTTGGGTACCTTTTTGGTGGACAATTGTAAAATCCATATGTTGGAGTTTTAGGCTCCACCTAGCCAGACGACCACTCAAGTCTTTCTGTGACATAAGCCACTTCAGACTTGAGTGATCAGTCACAATTGTGAATCGGTGACCTTCAACATAACCCCTGAATTTCTTCACACTAAGAATTGCCGCAAGACATTCAAGCTCAGAAACCGAATAATTTCTCTGAGCTTTGTTAAGTTTCTTCGACATGAAGGCTATCGGACACTCTTGTCCGTCAGTATCAACCTGATACAACACACTACCTATCCCTGTCAGACTCGCATCGCATCTAATAAAGAACTCTTTATTATAGTCAGGGTTTATTAGAACTGGTGCTGTAGTCAGCAATCGTTTTAAATTTTCGAAAGCAGCTTGAGCTTCTAATGTCCATTTCAATTTTCCCGAACTCTTTTGTAATAAATCTGTAATTGGTGATACCACGCTTGCATAATTTGGTATGAAACGTTGGTACCAACCAGCCATTCCCAATAATCTCCGTATTTGTTTCACTGTTGACGGAGCTGGATACTCAGCAACAGCTCTTACCTTGTCAGGGTCTGTTCGAAGACCATCTTCACCAACCAAAAATCCTAAGTATTTCACCTCTCTCAGAACAAATTTACTTTTCTTGAGGTTTATTGTTAACCCAGCCGCTCTTAACAATGAAGAGACTTTGGACAGCAATTCCATATGTTCCTGGAACGTGGAAGAGACTACCAATAGATCATCTAAATAAACAAAGACATTCTCGTGATATTGATGTGGTATCACTTTGTGCATTAGCCGACACATTGTCTGGGGAGCATTGCACAATCCGAAGGGCATAACCCGGAATTGATACAATGGACGACCAGGCACTGTGAAGGCTGTCTTGTCTCTAGATGCTTCTGCCAGAGGAATCTGCCAGAAAGCATCTTTGAGATCAATACTTGAAATGTACTTTGTGCTATTTAGACGACCTAGTAAGCCATCAATCAAGGGAAGTGGGTAAGCGTCCTTTTTAGTTAGTGAATTGACACGACGGCTATCAATACATAATCTGTTTTTACCAGATTCTTTTTGTACCAAAACCACTGGCGAGCACCAAGAACTGTTAGACTCTTCGATCACGCCCATTTGAAGCATTCGGTCAAGTTCGGCATAGACCTTTAGTTGAACAGCCGGCGATGTGAGATAGTGTCTCTGTTTAACAGGTGCACTATCACCAACATCGATGACATGTTCAACCAAAGAAGTCTTTCCGAGCCCAGACACTTCAAATGACGGGAAAGAATCCTTGATCATATCCAGTTCATGTTGCTGATCAGTGGTGAGGTTATGTGTATTAAAATTTTGTAGCTCTGTGCGAGTCAGTTCACTAACAAAGGAAGGAACAATACCGAATTTCTCCCAGAAATCTATGCCCAGGTAGAGCTCTTCTCGTAATCCAGGGACTATATGAAACCGCATTGGTTTAGTGGAGCCATTCACCGTTATTGGAATTTCAATGTAACCTAAAATTTTTGTTGCAGTACCATCCGCCGTGCGAATACACGAAGTGTACTTACGGTAGGTTGTACCTGATGATTCCAATAATTCCAAGGAATTTCTTCCTAGTATAGTGATTGACGCTCCACTATCCAATAATCCTGAAATATTTTTGTCCAAAATTCTTATTGTCAATCGCGGCCGAGGATCCTTTGTTTCTGAAAGGATAGATGAAATACAAGCTTTACGAAATAATTTCCTCATCCTCCAATATCTAATGTTGCGTTCAAGACGTCTAAAATATGTGTGATGTAATGATGGGAAATTAAATGTACTAGGTGATTTTATTCTGGTTTCCTGAGTGGTGGTCGATCGTCCTGCGTTGCTACATCTCTCGTCGCCTTCTTCGTGCTGTTGTTCGGACTGTTTTGAATCCATCGTTTCAATATATCCATCTCGATCTAGTTCCACATCCACCTCATAATCATCCACCTGCTGTAGCTTGCTAATTCTTAAATTTGATGTTCTGGTCGGAACTGGTGTGGACCACAACCGTTCAAACTTCTGACATAAAGTCCGAAGTTCATCAATTGAATGTATTGTTGCAGCTAGAGTAGCGTTTTGGAGCTCCACACTCAGTCCCTCCCGAGCAATTTCTAGCATTTCACGGTCAGCAAATGGACGTGCTAAACGACGATTTAACGAACCAATCTCCACCAGATACTCGTACACGCTCTCCTTTGACTTTTGTTTGCGGTTCAGAAGAACTCGCAAGATCGCCTTATCATCAGTGAGCGTACCGAAGGTTTGTAGGAGTCCCTCCCTTAACACTGGATAGGTCACCACCTCATATTCATGAGTTAAGTTCAAATAGTATCTGTCGGCAGCCCCCTTGAGATACCGTGGAACGATAGACCTAAGGTCGTCCCAATTCACACGGTCCCTCCTGGCAGCCGCCTCAACTCTGTGAACAAACTCATGAACATCAGGAGAGTGACCATCTCCTGTGAAGGTTGGAACCCAATTTGAGTCATAACGACTCAAATTGTTCCCATGAACCCCTCGGTACTCCACTGGTGCTAACGCTGGAGCCGCGTCACGCCATACCTGAGGAGGTTGGTTGTATGGTGGTGGTGCTGTAAGTGGAGCTTGTGGATATAATGGTGGTGGTTGTACCTGTGGTACTGATGGATAATTTAATGATAATTGCGGTTGTACTAATGCTGGACTATTGTGTATGTGTTCAGCTTGGAGTGATGGACCCAATTGTGGTATTGCAAAGTCCTCTGCCCAATTGTTCCCCCTGAAGTTCACACCCCGAACCAGACATTCGATCTGTAGTTCGGTGGGTTCCAAACCATAGAACGGATGGTCAACGTCTAGTTGGTTTGACATTTTGATGGTAAAACCCGAAAAATTATGAACTCGCTAACAACAACACTAAAACCAATTCCCAACAACAAATGTAGTTAGTACGATGGAAAAATGAAAACAATGAAAAACGCAAAACGGAAAAAAACAACGAACGCCCCAAAAAAAAATTTTGTAAAAACAAACTTGTAAAGGAACAAAAAAAACCACTGTCGCCGCTAATCTTTGCTGAATCTTTTACAAAAGTTCCTAAAATATTGTATGTGTAAAAATATAATTTATTTATTTAATTCCAGATATACTGAAATATATATATATACCTAAAATTAGTTATTGACGATAGCACCCCTAAAAATATTTATTTATTTTTAAAAAAAATTGTAAAATAAAAAATATTCAAAAGAATGTTTATTTATCGGATGCACCGTCTTAACTTTGAAATATTTATTTATTTTTTTAAAAAAACAAAGAATATTTATTTATATCTTGACGTAAAGCTTAATTAAGAAAATTTATTTTATTTAGCTACCTAAAATTAACTTAAATTTAAAAAAATTATTTATTTAATAAAAATTATTTATTTAGTTTTTTGAAAAATTTGTTTGATTTATTTTATTTTTATTTAATATAATAAGAGATTCCCAAAATCAAGATTCGTCTGGAGACAAATTAAAAAGTAAGTATGGCTACAATATCCATATTGTTTAAATTTAAAATATCGCGTTCGCGAGCCCACTCCAACAATGCATGTGAGAACTGACTAGAAAAGCCCCTAACGACCAGATTCTACAGAACAGATTCTCCCCAACCTAATAAAACAATCACAACTGTCACGATTAGACACTAGGTCCATTTCTACTGACCCAGTTGTGCTTGTTTAATCTACAAATAAATTACAACTAAACCTAATGCGAAAGTTGAAGAACGCTCCCGAGCACCAGACTTCAAATCTTAAACTCTATGAAAAATTGTTCTATTGTAAAAGCTAAGTGGAAAAAAATGGTAAGTTTTTGAATTTGTATGAGGTGAAGCCTCTGATCCTGAAAGCAAAAGTACAATTGGTTCTTCTCTTCATTACACCGAAGAAGCCTCTGAGCAAAGAATGGTACTACTGGTTTGCACCTAAGTACAAACACAGCAACACCACTCCTCGTCCCTGAGGACTTCCTCGCCGAATGAAGAGAAGAAACCAATGTTCTTCGATCGCATAACCCCGATGGCCATAGGCGATCTAAGAACGACATTAATGTTAAGGGGATAAGCTCCATGGATGGCTTGTTAGGCCTACCGCTGAAGAAAGGAGAATTTATACATTAACATAAAGTAAATAATACATAACTTATCCATAATCTAAATAATTTCTTATTTAAAAATGCTAAATCGAAACATGAAATATATAATATGTGTTAATAAAGTTTTACATGAAATTAATTAAATTTAATCTTCAGACTAGATAATAAATTGGTAATTTACATTATAAAAAAAATTACGATTATTTTAAATTTAAAACTAAGCTTACTAATTTTTAAGTTATTAATTCTAATATATTTGTTCAGGTCAAATTTTTATCGCTTTATTTATTGTATTCAAAACAAAAATAAATGTTAGCTAAAAATAATTATTTCTATATTTATTTTATTTTTTAAATTAATCGCAATAAAAAATAATTTTAAAAATAGTGGTAACTAAAATGGACTCATACGAGATATGTATACGTACGTCAGCGGATCAATATGATGACAAATGTGGAGATATTGATCTGGATCCGGCTCACTCTATAAAGCTAATGGGAATTAATTATTTTCAATTATACTTCTATAAACACAGACCAATAATACTTTGAAAGTAGTGACGAAAGATTTAAACTTATACAAAACTGTTGAAAAGCTGTTTGGTCAATGTTAACCTTTATTACGTTAATAACATCCTAAAACTCATAGAAACATGACTTAACCACAATCAGAAAAACATACGATTAATTTCATATATAAATTAATTGCATCATCCAAAAATATGTACAATATATAAACAAATATATGTACAATATGTACATGGTAGCATAAAAAAAATTCAAAAAAAAAAAGCTGCTTCCCCAAAGCGGTTTTTTTTTTTTCCCAAATTAAAAAAACAATTAGTATTACTAAAAGCAAATGACAGCACAAAAAACAATCTCCAAAAAAATTGCTGTCCCAAAACGGTTTTTTTCAAAATTAAAAAAAAATTAGTCTTAACTAATTATACAATGAGGAACAGGGGCCTCCTGTGGACCAGACCACTCCTCTTCCTGTCGCGTGGTCGGTGAGATGGGGACCTCCTCAACCAGCTCCTCCGTTTGAGTACTCTTGGTCGAGGAAGCTCCCAGCTCCACGACCAAGCGACTCTCCTTCTCCCTTCTTCTCCTCTCCTTCCTCTTCAGGTGAGAGCTCCTATTTCTATTTATCCTCCTTCTCTCACGCCAGCCCACATTCACTTCCTCAGTCACTTCATCCATCTCATCCGCTTCCTCATTCACCCCATTCAACTCCTCATTCACTATCTCACAAATCAAATCATCCAGAAACTCATCATATTTTTCTTCGTAAATATCATCCATCAATTCCAAAAATATTTTATGTTTTACTTCATCCAGAATCACATTTATCATTCCATCCACTACATTCCTCGCCTCAACCATTCTCTCTTTTCTCTCCTCATTCGCTCTCCCATCCACCTCATTCATCCAGGGCTCAAACCCACCTGGCCGACACCTCCTTATCAACCCCTGACCCCTCATAATTGTATACATTCTTATCAAAATTCAAAATATATAATTTCCTAATCAAAACGAAACCAATAACTGGTTTATTTCAAGATAAACAAAAAGCTGATTGACAACCACGGCCCAAACCGGTTGCCACCACCCTATTACCAAAAAAAACCACAACTGGTTTATCCTAAAACTTACAAAGAGAAACGCGGAATTCTTTAAATTTTGAAAATATAAATTTAGAGTACTTATGATAAATATACACATGAACACCTTAGAAACTAAACCTTTATTTTTTTCCTTTAGCTTTTTAACAAAATTTAGCCAAATAAACCGACGCGAAAAAATAAACTATATATAGATATTAATTAATCTGATTTGAAATAATCAATTAATATATAAATATATAAATATAATAATATAAGATGTTCCACAAAAAAAAGTTTTTTTTTCAAAAAAAAAACCGGCTTGCCAACGCCCAACCTGGAAAATATTTTCCCACCAAATTATTTATATATATATCTAAAAAAAAATACAAGAAATATAACTGTAATCAACCTAACGGGTCCCTTTTTGTTCGGCGCTACGTTATTATACTGGCCCTGATACGGAGCCAGTTATTGCGAGTGCCACTGTAGGTGGCTTGAACTTTTATACACAACAATTTTACTACTTCAAGAAAAAATAAAAATATAACTAACCTACGGATTGTAACGATCACCCTCAGACAAATCTGAATTTAGGAATCTCTTAAAATACTTATTCCTAATCTGACATTTCAATAGTTAAACTTCGGAATTAATTAATAATATATATATATAAAAACAAATAAACTTATCTTCTATGTAATCGATGTGATGCCTTCTATCCTTTCCAGATTGCCTTCGTTGTTTTCTTTCCATTCACCAGCAAAAAATCCATTTGGAAATATAGCTTTTAATTCACTTAACATATGTGCAAAAAAACCAGACTTAATTTTGTTAAATTCCTTCGATATTGAGAATTTTCATCAAACATCTTTTCTTTACCTTCCTTAAATAGTTTTATAGCTTGTTTACCTTTTCTCATTAAATTATTTGTAAATATATTAAAATGTTCATTTGTGTGTAATATATACATTTGATCCTCACATTTAGAATAAATCAAACGTAATCTTTGATATGTATCAATTTATTATTTTATTTTTAATTCCAGACACTTATAATTAAAAACACACTATTCAAACTTTCATAAAACATTTTTGTGTTTAAATATAACATTACAAAAATTTGTTTTTGATATAATTATCAATGAACTTATTTTTTTCTAAACATGATTGCATGAACAAACTTTGACTAGATGTCATCTTTTGAAAAACTAAAACCGGAATGAATACTTTTTATATCCAATTTTTAACATCGAAAAATAATGAAACAAATCAAAAAAATGTGATTTTTGTTTGACATCTTCTAATCAATCGTGTAATATTGAAAATTCAACAAAGATTAATAACGACAACGACATCTGTTCGCTAGAATTGGAAATAAAATTGAGTACGTTCGTTTGCTTTTTATAGTATATTCAAAATTTAACTAGCAGTTAAGTTTTAGACAATTTTAAAATTATTATTAATGTAAAAAATGAACGGAAACTAATGAAATACATTTTTATTGAATTGAAAACAAAGAGGAATTTGGTTTTATTATTGTTTTGCGATTATTGCGATCGTTACAAACTATCGTCACTGTCAATCTCCTCTTAATCTAAAATTGGAGCACTATTATGGCAGTTTTCACCGGAGTTTCCACTACAATTTGCGTTGCAAAAAAAAAAAACAACTTTTAGGCAGCTACATAATGCGCCACATCCTTTTTTGCAATTAGAGGAAATCATTTTAAAAGGTTTTCCACACGCAATTTTTGCAAAGTTAATTCTTACGTATTCTTTGGTTTAGGACGGTTTCTTTCTATCACCTTCGTACTTTGTTCATAATAACTGTCAAATACAACAGTCGGATTATTACCACAATTCCTTAGCAAATAACAGATGTATTTCTAGAAAACTGCTGTAAATGTGCCATTTGTTGACCATTTAATTATATACAAAAGCATACTGCCATCGATAACGTATTCAGAATTATTTTCATTTAAAGTGATTTCAAATGGTTGGAATAACGCATACAATGAAGTATTTGCGGCCTCACTTCATCAAATAAAGAATGCTGGTACGGCACTAATTCAATTTTTAAATAACATTCCAATTCATCGTCACTTTTTTTCATGACCCAAATTCTTTGGAACAATAATAGCCGATCCACAGGAATTATTTTAGCGCCAATCTTCAATCTACTTTTGACTTCATGGAAGGAAATTACATTATCTTTTGTCTTTACATTATCTTTTAATATCCAAAGATGCAAGCTACCATTAATAATGTTGAGTCGACAACACTCAAACAATTTTTAAATATTGATGATCGTATTGCAATAGTAGCTGGTGTTACTGATGCAGGTATAGTAAAGAGTATATTAGAAGCTTTAAACAATAAACTATCTAATTCGGATGAAGACGATTTACAGATTCGAACAAATTTTTATTTTTCGTCTACGGGTGTGACGACCCTTCACCCTGTTGCCCAGCCTGGCTGTCTATTTTCTTCCCATACTCTCTGTGTTGCAGCAGTGCTCTCAAAGATGGTACTCTCATGCGAAAAAATTGAAACAAAAATTCCGTAATTTAAATTCATCAGTGCTCCAATGTATGTACGTGCGCCTAAATGCCGAAAAGGGATTGGTTTCGCTATCCCCCTTAATTTTAACGCTGGCGGATCCCCAAGAACACGATTTTGTAGGGAACTTTAAGAACTACAATACAATATAAATTAAATATTTTTCGAGCACTTCGTTTTTAAAAGCTGTGAGCTGCAAGGGGCCAATAAAAGTACTATTCGCAGCAACACATACTTTGAATGGCCGTGTCTCATTTATTTTTTGGTTTATAAAAACAAAAGAACAGTAAAATTATTAGTAAAAAACAGCTACATTTTTGCTGTTTAAAAGCAAGTTAGTTTTTGAATTATTTGAAGTTTTTGTTTTTGAGTTATTAGTTTTTGAGTTATTTGAAAAAAAAATTAAAGTTTTTGAAAAATAACGAAAACGCTCTTTTAACATTAACCCCTTTTTTCAAGTCTAAGCCTCCTAAATCGGTTAAAGTGCTGGAATGTATTGCTGGTAGATAAATAAAGCAAATTGTAAATTGGTAATGATTAGTTTCAAATAGGTTGGACGAGGGTGCTTTCATTGGGTTTTAGGCGACTTTATTTATAAGCGACCTTATTTTTGTTATAACTGGCCTTAGTTTCAATGCAAGGGAATTCGTCGCCGACCTTCCCTTCCCTCCCCCTCTCCCCGCCACCCCTCACCCAACCCCCCGATGCGGTGGCTATTCTTGATCGATGGTTTGCAAGGTCGCAGAAATAATTATTCGTTTCTTTAAATGAAACATGAAAAACAAAGCTACTTAGGTGAAAAATTGAGAAAAACTGCATCAAAAATGCTAAACTTTAAACACTAACAACTTTTTTCAGGGATGAGACTGCGGAAATTTTTCACTTGACTTGAGCTTGTCTTGTAAAGACCTTTTCAATAATACCACTTTCGACACGATCCGAGCTACCCCCATATATACCCTATATTAGAATTTTGTTTCAAATGCCTATATCTCGTGAACCAAGAAGCTCACAAATTTATGGTAGAACATTTTTCTCTTAATTTTTGGAACTTAGTAATAAAAAAATAAATTTAGGCCGTGTCACACTTATCATAGTCTTGCCAAAAAAATGTATGTTTGTCTGCCGGCACACAACCGACAAAATCTAAAAAACCGCTGAAGGGATTTCAAAAATTTTTGTTTCTAAAAATAGGTATACTCAATGGTAAGAGCCGAAAGAACGATGTGTTCGATAGTTGTCCCGTCCCGGAAGTGTGTCAAAAAAATCGTCAAGTGTGTCAAAACAAGGAATATTGCATATTTTTGGTTTAAAAAACGTTCATTTTAAGTGATTTCGAGTAGGAATTGAATTTGCAGAAATCTTGATATTAGGGATTGGTATGTGAGACCAAAATCTAGATTATTGGATTATAAGTTTGGCAAACAAATTTTGTGAAGTGTGTGAAAGAATGAATGATTTTCATTTTTTTTACTCAATTTTTTTGGAAAAATGAAATTTTAATTATTTGTATGACATGAAATTTAATTTGAACATGAAATGGACATGGAAATTTTTGATTTTGTTATAATATTTAAAATATTTTTGAAATTTTGAAAGTTTGTATTTTTGATTTTGTAAGAATTTTTGAAATATTTTTAGAGTTTTGAAAAAGTTTAAATTTTTGGTTTTATTATAATTTGTGGAATATTTTTATAATTTTGAAAAAAAGTTTCAATTTTTGATTTTATTATAATTTTTAGAATTTTGAAAGAAATATGAATTTTTGATTTTTTAATATTTTCTCGACACGCTAAATGGTAAGTTTTTTGAGTAGTTTGCTGATTGTATCAAATTTTCACTAATGCTGATTGTATCGTATTTTCAGTTGCATCAAGATCCCTTGTTCATTTGTCACCCACCCAAATAATGGTAAATAAATTAAAGGTATAATTTATCAAAGACACACACAACTTATCAAATACACATTAAATGGTATATAGGAAAAAATTGGAGAAATAGAGAAAATAAATATTTTAATTTATAAGTTCTAAACTGTAACAAGATATTTAAATAATAATAAAATAATAAACGCCTTATCCTTGTTATATTGAGTTTTATTTCACTAAATACGTATTTCGACTTTTTTAGATACTACTGTCGATGAAAGCATAGCTTTCGAAATACGTATTTAGTGAAATAAAACTCAAATTAACAGGAATAAGGAGTTTATTATTTTATTATTATTTAAAATAAATAACCTTAAAACTGTTTTATGTATTTTGGCGGTTTTTTCACTATTTTTACTTCGGTCTGAAAGACCTAAGTATCTATTACATTCATGAGCCAAAAGTGAAAATCTTTCCCCAAATTCTTCCCCCCAATTCTTACCCTCAAAAATGTATGTCTGCCGGCCGGCCGTCACAACCTACAAAATCTAGAAAGGCGCTGGAGGGATTTCAAAATTTTTTTTTCTAAAAATAGGTATTTTCAAGGGACAGGTCCGAAGGGACGCTGTGATCGATAACTGTACCGGAAGTGTGTCAAAAAATCATTAAGTGTGTCAAAAATAGCAAATTATCATATTTTTGGCTTAAAAAACGTTCATTTTAAGTGATTACGAGTAGGAACATTGAATTTGGAGAAATCTTGATGGTAGGGATTGGTATGTGAGATCAAAAACTAGATTATTGCATTATAAGTTTGCAAAAAAATGTTCACAAGTGGGTCAAAAGAAAGATTTTTATTTATTTTTTTATCCAATTTTTTGGAAAAAAATAAAATTAATTTTATAGAGCAAGAGCCCGCGACGGCCAGACCTTCGTTATTTTATAAAAGCTGAAAGTTTCTCTGCGCATACCCTCTACTCAGGTAGGAACGATTAGCGACATATGAAGTTTGGATCATGGTAGCTTTGGCAGGGAGCAGGTAACAAATGGGCCTCCAAAGTTTCGTGAAAGTGTAAAAGGTAATTTTTTATATTTTTTTCGGGATAGTACTAGAAGTCACGTCACCCATTGCCAGACACTTACTATCGTGGTAACCCCCTGCCAGATACCCTTAAACTTTAACAAATTGATAAAGTTTAAGGGTGTTTGGCAGGGGGTTGCAACGATAGTAAGTGTCTGGCAATGGGTGACGTGACTTCTAATACTATCCTGAAGAATATATAAAAAATTACCTTTTACACTTTCACGAAACTTTAGAGGCCCCTTTATTACCTGCTCCTTGCCGAAGCTACCATGATCCAAACTTCATATGTCGCTAATCGTTCCTACCTGAGTAGGGGGTATGCGCAGAGAAACTTTCAGCTTTTATAAAATAACGAAGGTCTGGCCGTCGCGGGCTCTAAGTCTATTATGTGTATTGAGAATTTTATTGCATTATAAGTTTGTCAAAAAAATATGGTCAAGTGGGTCAAGTGTGTGTGTTATTTCATATATTTTTTAACCAATTTTTTGGAAAAAAAAATTTAGTTGTTTGTATGACGTAAATGTTGGGCATATTGGACATAAAAATTTTTGAATTTGTGATAGTTTTTGAAATATTTTTGGAATTTTGAAAAAGGTTTGTATTTTTGAATTTGTAATAATTTTTGCAATATTTTTAGAATCATGGAAAAAGTTTTAATTTTTGATTTTGTTAAACATAATTTTTGCAATATTTTTAGAATTTCGAAAAAAAAAATAGAATTTTTGAATTTGTGAATTTCATATATATATTTTTAGAATTTTGAAAAAAGTTTCAATTTTTTGTTTTGTAAGAATCTTTGGAATATATTTAGAATTTTGAAAAATTTTAAATTTTTGATTTTATTATAATTTTTGGAATTTTAAAAAGTTTCAATTTTTGATATTGTTATAATTTTTGCAAAATTTTTAGAATTTTGGAAAAAATTTAATTTTTAAGAATTTTTGGAATATTATTGGAATTTAGAAAAAGTTTATATAATTGATTTTATTTCAATTTTTGGAATATTTTTGGTATTATGAAAAAAGCTTCAATTTTTGATTTTGTTATAATTTTTGCAATAGTTTTAGAATTTTTGAAAAAGTTTTAATCTTTGATTTTGTAATAATTTTTGGAATATTTTTAGAATTTTGAAAAAAGTTTGATTTTATTTAATTTTGACAATATTTTTGGAATTCTGAAAGAAATATGAATTTGTGATTTTGTAATATTTTCTCGAAACGCTAAATGGAGCGGATTTTAGTAGTTTGCTGATTGTATCATCTTTTCACTAAATTATGTTAATTTATGATCTGTAATAATTTTCCGGCACGTATTGATGTTTCGTGTTAGTTTTGTAATAAATTTCTAAATAGAGATAAAAAATACATGCAATTTAACAAAGAGTTATGTTTGATATTCATCGCTGGCCAAAACTAAAAACCATGTGCTCATAAAAGTTTTATGCCGAAAACTATATCAAAATCCTTAACCCAGACCAAAGTCTTGATATCTCAGAGCCTTGAGATTTCAGCCCCTTCATATTTTTAAGTTTAATTCGCTTATTTCGTTTAGTTGAATTTGGTTGATTGTATAGGATAGGGTTTTTTTTATCATCAGGGTTTTTTTTCAATCAGAAATTTGATTTATTAAATAAAACAATAAAGATTTATTGTTTTAATTGAAGCAAATGTTTTTATTTTATACTAGAAGATGCCCACCCGCACTGCGATGCCCGTGCTTTTTAAATAAGTGGGTAGAAACTTTTTTTTGTTGGAGTAAATTTTTTTGTAAAAAACTGGAAGAGCAGATCATGAAATGCGCCGATGCACTGATGTTTGAGACTAATCGAATAGCCAGTCAAAGAATGCCAGCTTTTTAGTGAATATTTTCGTTTTAGTGGGGTTGTCAATTTTTGTACTGAAAAAAAATTAAAGTAATGATAACTTCATCTCGAAGTTGGCAGTTTATTATTCAAACAAAGAAAAAATATTTGCAAACAATTTTACCGTAATTGGGTCAACTGCACGTTAAAATTTTCCTGGCAACAGAATGAGGTTTATTTAAAATTTGTTGAGTTGAATAAAGTTAATAACTATTTACATGAAAAAAATTTTCTTTGGCCTTATGTCATGAATTTTCACTTTAAAATTGAAGTATTTGAGATTAATTGAATTATATTTTATTTGCACATAAATATTACGTGTGATTGTATTAACTACATCGTTCTATAACAGTAAAGTAGTTGAAACAATTTCGCCATATCTGCCCGCAGGGTGAGGTTGAGACAGCTAGTTTCAATGTGGCCATCGTCTTACTTCGACCTTTCTTCCAGAGCTTAAAAAAATTGGACAAAATAATAATACGACTAATTTGTTGACATATTTGCATATGTTTTATATAGTTCCCTTGCAATAACAATTTGTAAATCCCTTGAAATAACAATAATAATTTTAAAAGTAATACAGAGACATGTATCCCTCTATCAGTAAAACACTGTAAATCTGTAGCTATGATATTATTGTTCATAATTTTTTTCTTTTGTATACAATAAGGCTCGATTTCAAAGTCTTGACGAATCAATGTTTCTAAGAAGAGGGAACATGTGATGGCAGTTTTGATTATGCAAGCAGATTTGTATAATCATACATAAGTAGTGCTTTTTGTATCGTATTGGTGCTAATTTTTAGAAATATGTGTTTATATTTTATTTGATTGCAAACCAAGAACATGTTTGTTGTAAATTAGAAGTATTTGTTGCAAGATAATGTGTTTGATTCCAATGCACGTAATTTTCATATAAATTTATTTGTTTGTCACAATATAATATACCTTAATTTTTTATTTTAATAACAATTCTGTTAAGCGAAAAGAAAATTGATTAAAGATATCTGAGCGAATAAAACGAAATTTGAATAAAAAACCAAAATAAAATTTAATCAACATTTAGGCAAACTCTTAAGAAAATTAAAATATATTAATTAAAAAGAAATAAAATTAAATTTTAAAATTTGGGCTCCGAGGTGTATTAGTACCTGTCAATGATCTTCTACTGGCAAAATTTGAAACTCCTATTTGACGTAGATTTTTCTGGAGAGCGCACACAGACAGACAAACACTTTGTTTTATTATTATATAGAAGATAATACACAATTCTTTGTCAGAGAATAAAGTAGTGTAATCAATTCGTGTGTAATGAATTTTATTTTCTCGCAAATTTAAAATTTTCGCTCGTGCTTCGCTCAAATTTTAAACATTTGCTTGAGACTAAACTATTTCATTACACACTGATTGATTTCTGATTGATTTCCTGATATTCTTCAACGATGCCGAAAACAACATATATTGAAGCGAGAGGATAGTTTACCAGCCGAGGCGATAGCCGAGGTTAGTAATGCTCGCGAGATTCAAAATATGATTTTCGGCGAATAGAACTGTACTTTTAGACTGTACTTTTTCTACTACTTTTTTAAAAATTATTATTAATTATTATAATTAACACTGTTTGCCGTTGGCACTTGGCGTAAGTTTTCAAATAACATAATGTCAATCTCTTGTTACTTTACGCAAATAACTTATTTAATAAGTTTAATAAAAAATTAAAGAAAACAAAGCTTTTTTTTAATTTTACTGTTACTCTATATATATTTCAGCTTGTTAGGCCATCTTCTGAAGTAATCCATCTTCTGGAGATTACTCCAGAAGATGGCCTAACAAGCTGAAATATATATAGAGTAACAGTAAAATTAAAAAAAGCTTTGTTTTCTTTAATTTTTTTTTTAAACTTATTAAATAAGTTATTTGCGTAAAGTAACAAGAGATTGACATTATGTTATTAATTATTAAACGTTTTCATTTATAATTACATACAATTCAAATTTTAAAATATATAAACACCCAAACAAAATCTTTAAATTTATATTTACATATATGCTATTAAAATATAGATGACTCAATATGAATAAATTATCCAATTTCTATGTCATAAACAAACCCGTCTTTAGTTACAAGCCGGGATTGTCTTTTCGTACCAAAAAATCTTCAACTTTATACATATACATATTTTTATTCTATTTACCCACAAAATTCTATATTTTTATTCTATTTGCTCTATAAAGTTTCGCGTCTAGTAGGCTTATAATTAAAGACAGTTTTGTAATAAACAAAATCAAATTTAAAAATGTTATTATTATTTATAAAACAAAAACAACAGTTTTGATTTAGTTTTTGCATGGGGATGATGTTACGTAAATTCCTGATATATTTTAAAACAACGTAAATTATTTTATGTAAATAAATTTTTTTTTCGTTAATCTTAAATATATAGGTGAAATAGTTTTTTTTTTTTTAAATATCTTAACACAAACTGTTTGTTACCATACTATTTAAAAAGAATATATGAATATTATTAGGTTAACTATTATTATTTTTACATTTTTAATGTAAATTGTCCGTAAGTAATTCATAAATAAATTAACGTTATCTTCCCAAGAGAGATAAATTAACACTAATTAAATTATTTTATTTAATTAATTGACTCTCTTAACGTGTGTTATAGGATGGTTTATTCTAGTTAAGAAATTAGAAAATAGATGGGTTTTAAAAAATTGCTTTCGTCACTAGGTACGAAATTTATTTATTTAGGTTTTTTAATCACTCGTGACGAAAAAGAAATTTTCGACGCAATTAACAAACATCGAAAGTAGATAGTAGTAGAAAAAATACTATTAATTGCAATATTATTAAAAGAATATTATTTAAAGTTAAAGTTAGTTAATAATTACATTACGCCCTGCATAATTATTTAGACATAACTCAGTTAGTATTAGGTTCAAAGTAACAATAAAAAAGCCAAACTCTCTTGTTTTTCACAAGCTACAGTTTTGTTTCCAATGATCGAAAAATGACAGCTTTTTAAGTTACTCGGAAAAAAGTGTGGGAAAACATACGTTTTTTGGTGAAAAATATACATTTTCAGTCAAAAATAACTCAAAAACTATTGACTTTCGAAAAAACTCTATATAACATTAAATCCTTAAAATTCATTCTTCTATCGATTCCCGTTGTTATATTTAGCATAAAAATGTCCACCCCCGATATGCGGTGGTAATCAACCCCAGAGTAAAAACGCACATCGTCGTAGGGTAGATTTTAAGCTTTGAGTTATTCCCTACATACTGTCAAAAAACTGTTATTCCCTACATACTGTCAAAGTCATGCTGCTTCAAAGAATTCGGAGCCAAAAACCGTCAATAACTGCACTACATGAAGTATTTGCTTCTGTCATATTTCATGATGTGATAAGACTTATATTGTTTAGTTATCCATCTTTAGTTATCTTTAGACAAAAAACAATAAAAAACATCTTTGCGTCCTTTAACACCTCAGAAAACATTGTTGTGACAAATATTGTAACTCCCAATGTACAACACATTTTATTTAAGAAAATCCCAGCGGCAGGTATATCCGCTAGAAATAGGTAGATTTCGGGGCCAGACGGTTTTGTGTCCAAATAAAATTAGATAAGTCAGATTAGTTTAAATAAAAAATATAAGTAGAAACAGAATAATTCAAAAAAATTATCGAACCAAATTAAATACATTATCCGAACTAACTCCATCAATACAATTTCGGAACAGTTTTATTTAAGTTGTTTTAAACTACTTTTAATAACATATTAAATCCACCAAAGATCAAATGAACTACGTCACAACTACAATTATACCATCACACATAATTTATAACATTATCAAACAATTTTATTTCAAAATCATCTTTTGTTGTTGTGTTTTTTTGTTCTTATTTAATCTTTTTTCAAACGGTTACTTAGTAAAAAAATAAAAACAAAAGAGATTTTGATAATTTTTCTATGGTATTAAATGGGTTGATATTTTTCTTGTAAGGGTTGCATTATAATGCTTATAAAAATGGAACCTTTTGGGTTAGAAAGCTGAAATTTTTTGAGGCTATAGTTGAAAAGTATGTTTAAAAGCCAAGATAAATTTAAATAACATAAACTGAAACATGATGAAAGCATTGCCTTTTGCGTTTGTTTTTATTTCAACAGCCGTAGGGTCTCAACCGTTAGATTTAAACTATTATTTTTGAAAATTTTGGAAAGATTTATATTTTAAATACGTGAAAAAAAGTTTTCAACTATGAGCTTGGCCATTTCAGCTAGATCAAGGACAGCAAAGTTTAGCAAATTTTTGAAACAGCTGATTTTTGAGGAACCTGAAACGCCAAAGTGGTCATCTGGATAAAAATGATAGAAATATGTTCAAATATTCAATATTTATAAATTTTATTAAAATATTATGATTCAAACGGAAGTTATAGCGCCCTAGATTATTCGACATTTTAGGCTCTAGCCGCTTAACTGGTACCCGGATATGGCCAGTTCACGAACTTGTCCAAGACATTATTTGCCGGAACACACACAAAAAATTATTTTGGTGTAGGTCGAAAAATGCGACCGTGAGAGTGCCGCCAAATTCCGTTATATCTCATATCGTTATATATATATATATATATATATATATATATATATATATATATATATATATATATATATATATATATAAATTTTTTTTTCATTTTGATTTTCCGTCTCCGCTTATCATATATAGTCGTTTGGCACCAAAATTTTTCCGAAATTCCGAGATGAAGCACATACCAATAGGTAGATTTTTATATGAAATCTACCTAAAAACACACCGACAAACATTCGCTTCTACACATTCTACGCTACTTCGTGGATAACAAAGGTAACATCTAAAGTTTGTTATAAAAGTATTGATCCGAATTGGAAAAAATTGCCATTTGTTGTATAAACAATTTGTATGACATTAAATATATATATACATCTAACACATATTCAAACCACTTCCCTAAACCAGCAGGTTAATCACACTGATGGTTACTAATCTATAGTTAGAAATTGGTAATCGTTTTGATGAATTTAAATATATGCATTGAAAAAAAACATCTTCTAGTTTCAATCGAATTGCAGTTGTCTCAACCTGACCACGGGGGCGAATATGACGAATCGAACTAAGAAATTGATTCAATAGCTGAACAGGTAGAGAACGATGTAGTTGAGCCAACCGCACGTAATGTTTTTGTGAAATTTCAATCAATTTTAAATACTTCAAATTTGAAATAAAGAATTCATGACCTAATGCCATAGTAAATTTTGTTAATGGAAATAGTGATTAGGTTTATTTAACTACTGTTGCATGTAACAGTTTATATTTTCAATAAATGTCATTCTGTTGTCATGAAAAGGTTAACTGGGAGTTGTCCTAACCACCGTAAAATTGTCAGTATGTATTTTTCTTTGTTTGAACAATAGACTCAAGACTGTTAACTTCGAGATGAGGTTATCATTAGTTTAATTTTTTTCCGTGCAGGTAGACCAAACCAAACGTGAGTCAAAATAGTAATGTTGACTAGATCAATTTATGAAATGATCAGACTGCGTTTGGAAATTTTCCGTTTTTAACCAATAACATTTTCTTTTACACAACAAGAAAAAAAACAAAGTTAATACTCTAGAGTTAAAATGATGCTCCCTTAAACCATAAACCTCAAGCGTAAATAGTACATTATTTAATTAGGAGCTAAAGTGATACTTTTTGTGTTGAGTCTATAGTTTGACAATTATAGACGAAACACAAAAAGTCACTTTAGCTCCGAATTAAATACACTATTTTTTCGGCAAACGTTTAAATTTTTTATAAATATGAAATTAATACATCAAACTTTTTATAAATATGAATTTTTATCGTCATAATTACTTCCAAAAAAGAGAAAAAAACATTTAAATTTGTATGAATAAAATTTTTTTATCAAAGCAGCCTTTTCAAAATTTCATAATATGAGAATCAACTTATTTTTTGCTGTCATGGTTATACAATATGTTTGAAAAAATAACAAACTAACAAATAACAAATGCTACTTTACAGCCTCCGTAATATAAAATAAAAATGGCGTTACTTTTGCTGTCGCTAGACGTTACTTTTGCTGTCAGGCTAAAAAGTAAGACTTTAGCTAACTCCCTAGCGGCAGTAAAGTTAAACTTTACAGCCGTTTGCCGAAAAACTATTTTATTCTTACAATAAAGTCATAATAACAAATTTTATATTGACACTAAAAAACAATAAAAATATTTAAATTATAATCAAAAAATCAATTCGGCTTTGTCGACCTCGGTTAATTTAATTGTCTTATTTTAAAATTACTGAAACGGCCTATTTAAGAATTGACTTTTGCTTTCTTTAAATTTAATTATAAAAAACCAAAAACAAAACAACAAAAAAAAAAATAGTTTCGTTGAGTTGGATGGTATTTTGCGATTTAGTTTTGTCTTTTGGTTAAGGTCTGTTGAGTTATTTATTACTTAAGGAATGTGGATGATATTTTAATTTTGTTTTAATATAATGAAAGTTGTTGGTATTTTTAATATAATATAATATAATACAGTTTTGTCGTATTATGTCATTATATTAAATTTCCAACTGTTTCACTTTAATGAACCGATAACATTACTCCCTCGAACAACTGAGTCTTGCTAATACGTTTATTTGATATCAAATTAAAATCAATATAATCGAATCTAGGATATTGTGAATTTAATAAAAAAAAATAACATTAAGCAAATGTACACAGTACGACCATAACTATAATTTCACGGCATGAAGTTAAAAAAAACAGAAAAATAATGTATTTAAATAGAAAATAGAAAACTACAATATAATAACAAAAGTTGATTCAATTTTTTCTCTTTATTAATGTTTCTTGTTGTTGCTCAAATTACATTCCCGTTTTCCGAAACACATAGAAAGGATACAAAAGCAATATAGACTATTTTATCGGAAATGATATTATATAAGGCTCTCAAGTATAACGATGTTGACCAAGTTGAGTTTTTATACATATATGTATATTGCAACATAATATGAGCCATTTTTTGCTAAATGCAGCATTCACCTTATTCTGTAATTATTTGTTTATATTTTGTCTATAACTTGTCTAACGTCTTGTCGCACCTTGTTTGAAATCTGTACATTTTGATGTTAATCGACTCTACATTGAGGTTGGTGATAACCATTAATTTCATTTTAGAATCTTTGAAACTTTGGGTGGATTGATGTGCTGGTTAGATCTATAAACCCCCCTCTCTCTATTTCTTTCTCTGTCACCTTCTCTTGCACTGTGGCGTTTTCATTCCATGAAGATATTTTACTGTCTTTGAAATTATTTTATACTTATGTTGTTCCTAGCTAATTATCAGGATAGACTTTTTGACACTGACGGAGACTACTACGATGTCGATGAGATCAAATTTACATTGAATTGAAATATATTGAGTGGTTTTCACTCTAGACGACATGTCGGTGTCGCTCCGGTGTCGTTACCGCCTATCGTCGACAAGCAGTCTGTCCTCTCGTGACGTCCCTATAGAAAACAATGTACTTAAAATTTTTTATTTTAGTTTTTATTGAATTATTAAATTTAAATAAAATTATGTAAAATTAAACTTTTTATTTCCAAAAAAAATTTATAAATAATTATTAAAAGGTGTATAGTGTGAAAACGTGTCGTGTCGATGCCGTATCGTTGCCATACCGGTGGCGTGTTGTGTAGTGTGAAACGCCCTAAAAAACAAAGGTCTTAAGTTATATCATCATACCAGCGTTGTTTGGGTTTTATTTTCCGATGAACACCAGTTTGTTCTTCTAATGGGGATCTTTCTACATGATCGAACCATGTAATTCGGTTGGATTTAATGATGCCGATTACACCCACCAATTTTAATTTAATTTAATTTTACCGTTTCTAATCTAGTATGTTTTTGTGATGAATACCTTTTCGCTTAATTCCAAATTTAGGCTTGAATCAGCTTTCAAACTCCATCAAGGCGTATGCGCATCCATTCATGAGAGTATTGCGTATACACGCTTCCAAATTTTTAACTACACGGTGATGGCTTCAATACAATGGTTTTAAAGATTTGTCTTCCAGAAATTACTTTTTTTACACATTTCAAAAGTTATGGAAATAAATCATTTAATAGCTGACAGCCAATACAGTTTTCGACACAAAAGATCAACTACCGATCTATTAAACTATGTAGCGCATTGTTGGAACAGCTTGATACTTGATAAAGGTGGTGAAACATACGTTATCGCTTTAGACATCTCCAAGGCATTCGATCGAGTCTGTTGCGATCGAGTCGATGCCAAATTAATCAACAAGCTCGTTGCGTATGGTTTTCATCCCAATGTTGTGAAGCTGATTCAAAATTTTCTATCCAACCGATACATTTCGGTATCAGACGGATTTTCGTCTGAGTCTAAACTAATTAACGCTGATGTACCTCAAGGCTCAGTATTGGTCCAACCCCATTTTTGATTTATATCAACGAATTGCTGAAAATCACCAGTAACAAAATGAATAGTTTTGTAGATGATAGTACTCTGCACAAGTCGTTCCAGCCCCTTCCTTCAAAAGGTAAAATGAACGAATGAATTAATCCCGCCCGGAGAGACGGTGCTATAAACGTGAATCAAGTCCTAAAAAAAGTCGCCGATTGGGGTGACCAAAACCTGGTCAATTTCAACTCTACCAAAACACAGCTGTTCTTTGTTTCCAGATCAAAGACCGAGTTCCCCAAAAGATATTTTATAGATATTTCATTCAATAGATGAATGTAAAAACATTCGTTTATTGGGTGTCACAGTTTCAAATGACCTACTCTGGAACGATCATGTAATGGCGATGGCAAAACGCGCGTCTAAAAATCTCGGCCTCCTAAATAGATGCAAAAATGTTTTCACTCCATACCGATTTCTCCATGTTTATAAGTTCTATATTTGTCCCTGCATGGAGTACTGTTGTCAAGTTTGGGGTGCTGCTTCTGTTTCAATCTTGGCCCTCTTGGTCTTTTCAAAAGCGGACTATACGACTATACGGGCTATATTGTGGGTGATCGAGATTTGACATCAAAACTTGATTCCCTACAACATCGTCGCACTGTTGCTGACCTCGTTGTTTTTACAAATATCGTCATCAACAGTGCTCAGATGAAATCAGCAGCATCATGCCTCAAACTTTTTTTTAGCCTCGTTTCACTCGGCAATCGGCTAGCACAACCAGTTAAAGGGTCGAGATCTCGCGCTGTCATACTGGCAGATTGCAGAAAGGCTTCTTTGTCCGAACTGCATACAAATGGAATATTTTGCCGGAATCCATAGTCTCAGGTGATTTCAATCCGCAGAGGTTTAAAAAAAGCGTCCATCTACACCTTAGAGCGCAAGTTGTTGTGGGACGTAGGTCTTAAAAGGTATTTATGTGTTGTTGTGACACATATTATAAACCCTATAACACAACACTTTTTATTCAAAAAAAAATATATTTATATATATATTTCGAATTATTTGAAAAATGTTCACTAAACCTTACTTTAAATGCTCTACCAGTTTGTCAGATTTGTCAAGTTTGTCAGGTTCTACATGCATCACAAATAATTTTACAACCTCCAAAATGTGACTGCGTTTTCGTTCTAAATTTGTTCAATTGTTCAATTTATTTACGTTCTTTCTTAAGTGTTATGTCGAATTTAAACACGAAATAAAATCGGATAAGTTTTTCATGGATAAATTGAAAGGTTTATTTCCAAAAATATACTTTTTCGAATTGAAGAATTCTCTTAGATACTTGAGTTAAGACAATAGTTGAGTCAGGAATGTACGAGACTTGATTGAAACGGAAAATGCGACTCGAACGAACATTAGTGAAATTTCCTAAGGCTTCATCCTCAACGGCTATTTTTTTTCTCTCAATCTTCTATGCCAAACAAATCTTAAAGCCGGAACGTCAGAAATATTTATACCAACGAATATAAAAATAATCATTAATAAAAATCTTATTGTTTTGACTTATCTGATTTGTTCACGCAGCAATTTCTATTAATATTTTTGTAATTTTTAAATAAATTATATGACAAGTTATTTTACGATTTTTATGAATAATAATACCATAAACAATAATCACAAAATGTAAACAACATAAAATGTTTTATGACTTTTGTCAAAATTTTACAGTGGTGAACCTCAATATATTGTCTCACATATTGGGAAATTTTAATTTCTAGTAGAGTCTGTAGAATAATAGACTATTCAAAAATTCCGGATGTGGAGACCGACTTATGAAAAATAGACAGGCCAATATATGAGGAATATATATTGAGGTCCACCACATTACAGTTTTGAAATTCTTTTTTGAAGTTAAGAAGGATATGAAGTTCACTAATAATAAGCCATTGTTTTTATAAAATTGACATAAAGATAATTGTGTAGCAAATGTTTTATATTATAAATTTCTGCTGTTTATTATTTGAAATTAATTTAACTTTGAAAAATAGCTTAACTTTGATCCTGCCTGTATTGACTTCAATTCAACACATTATTCTTAATATAAGATCATTTCGTGTAAATTTAAGCAAAAATGTGCAAGAAAAGTAAATTTTTTGTCTCTTTAATTTGTGATAAGTGATCGCGACATGAGAGCGAACTCGTTGCGATGCCATTAAGGTTCCTAAGACCCAAAATTTTCCAAATTTTATTATTGACTTCGCCAGTGACAGTACTATTTTGCACAAGTTGTATATTAGTTGTATAAGTTCAATTCCGCTCCCTAATTAGCGAGAGCGGATTGCTTCTTTTACTCCCTAGGGAGTAAAAAATAACAAACCATGACAACAATAAAAGTTTCAAATAAAAGCCATGGCAACAGAAATTGTTTACGATAAATTCAAAAAGATTTGTGTAAAAATCGCCTACTATGATGAACCATAAAGATTATAATTTTTTATTCTCTTTAAATTATTAGAAAATTATTAAATTATTAGACCTCGGGAGAAAAACATGCCCTTCTCTTCCTTGGTGTAAAAAACGACTATTTTTTAATAATTATATACCGCGATAAATAATTACATATCGTAACCCTTTTTGTAACGTATGTTTTTTGTTGTTTAAATGCTTTTCTCATTCTCTCGCTTGTCTTCTTTCTCTATTTCGCTCTTTCTGGCTTTCTTTTTCACACACTTACTTCACTTACCATTTCGTTGCTATTTTGATATAATCGATTTATTTTACGATATAGCAAAAAATCATCAAAATCGTGAAACTTTCGTTTTGATAGTCAATAATTACTAATGTTCAAATGGACATAAATCTTGGCTTAATTTCTTAAAAAAATTATTTTTAACTTCATCAACTTCATATTCTGATATTTTTAATAGAACCTGGTAGGTTTTTAAATACTATTTTCTGGTTTTATATAATTTTAACTAGTATGAGGAACATTAGAGGACTTGTGTGCCTTGAGATTTAAATTTCCGTCAAGCGCAGTCTGTGAGTTCGATTGTACCTTTCCTCAGCCCATCACAAATGCTTAATATATTGCACCCAAAAATTTTAGACGTTGTGCCAGTTGTACCGTCGAATGTTGAGTATGAATAACCAATCAATATAATAGTAATCGTTGCGCCAAAGGTACCGGTGATTGAATATGAATAATAAACCAATATTATAGTAATATCGTTGCAAATTGGGAATATAATAATAAATTTAAATAACAGCCAATCGTTGCTCCCATGGTACTGGCAAATGTTGAATATGAATAACAAGTCAATACAATAGCCAATCTTTGTAACAATGTTAATGTTATTGCTACAAAATAAGCTGTATTCACAACAGAAAACAAATTGATGATTTTTAAATCCACAGTTCACAGTTGTAACCAACATACATTTTCTTCTTTTATTTAATTTTCATTGCTCACTTGACTACAAATTTAAAACTGAATTCTTTTTACATAAAAAACTATTTATTAATTCAATAAGTTTATGTAAAAATATAATTTCTTTTTTCATAGATATTTAATTCTTAAATTATTGCGTAGAAATATTATTTTAGAATATTAAATTCAATTAGTAACTTTTAAATTTGCTAGTTTAGGAATAGTATAATCATGCTATTTTGGTAATTGTGAAACAATCACACCAAAATATTAATATTTTATCCATCGATTTTTTTCTCTATTTGATCATGGTGCACTTAATTGTTTTTTTAAGTGCAAAAACATTTTCCGTAACATTAACCCAATATCATCAAAAAAAGGAAAAGGTTTTGCGTTTATATACCGAATGAATATCTATTTTTATTCCATAAATTTTACGAACTGACTACAATTGATATTCCCGGAACTGATAGCCTTGTACAACCGTACAAGCAAATATTCAAAAATCAAATTAATGAAAACGCAAGAAAAAAAAATCTAACAAAAAACCCATTGAACTAATTGTTCAATATGAAGAGAACGAAAAATACCTTTTCATCGCCAATGAAAGTACATGCTCTAATTTTAAATTGTATAAAAAATTTGTTTGTCTTATGCACTGGCCACGAAGTTAATTCATAGTTTGAATTAGCTTTCACAACTTAGCCGTTACATTATCTTATTAATATTAGTGAATAAAAATACATTATATCCTTGGCGGTTTAACGGTTTAAAATGTAATTACTGTTTCTGAATAAAATTTTCAAAATACTTTCTTGCTTGTGTTTTCGTATAATTTAATCTTGAATTAATCAAGTTTCTTATTATCTCATACGAAAAATTCGTTGAAAATGTAAATGTAGTATTTATATAATATAAAAATATTATTGAAGAAAATTTATTCAAGTCACAAACAGATACATTGATAGTGAAGAGTGATTAGATGGGGTGAAAGAACCTACATTGAAAATAATGTAATGCAAGCTACTCGCAAGTGGATCAATTTTCAAATTGTTGTGCTTTGGATTGTTTGGATTTATCTCTTAGAGAAGAGTTACAGCTTGTATACTTCAATGATTTAATTGGAGTGAAGTTAAATTGTACACAATTTACAGCAGAATATTTGAAATATCAAGCTTTAACTCATCAAAAAAAGCTAGTTTTATTTTCTGATACAACACATTAAAATCATGAGTTTAACAAATTGAATTAAGTCAAAGGATGTTTTATTTGACATATTTGGACAACCTATTGTAAAAACACTATATTTCTTGCCAACAAACCATAAATGGAAACAAGGTAAGGAAGTGCGACGGGGTTGTACGAAATTTGGTTTTGATGTCAAACTCCTATTCTTTACAATTTGCTTTGAAACATAGTCTAGTGAAGTGGAGTAATTGATAGGAAGTGAAATAATGTTCAAATTTGTTGAGAATTCCATGCTTCCAAGAACGCACCTCATTCTCTGCCATGACGAGTAGTTATTTATTAGAGCTCAAATAGGGCTCTGACCAGCTCCGCCTTAGTTCAGGAATTGAAAGCGCCGACTAATTGGGTCCTGATCATGAGTGTATCGTTTTTGCCTTATCAGGCCCTGATTGATAGCCGGATCAGTTCCTTCTCATACAAATCTCCATCTTTTGCTAAAGTTTTAAAGAAAGTTGTAATATCCCACCCAACAAACATAAATTTTGTTCTACGAAAAGAAAAAGTAGAAAAAAAAATTGTTTCCTTAGGTTCAAAACCGAAAGTTAGGATGCAGAACTTTTATAAATCACAATTTGAGCATATTTACCAAGTTTAATCAAAACCAATTATCAGAAGCTGATGTTATTGAAGTTTCAAATAAACTGGTGCTCGGAACGTCTCCAATCACTTAACCCAAATCGTCCGAAAACTAATCAGTTCGTTGTCATTTAAATCTTCATCTTTTTTCAAAGTAGCATCAAAATTGGTTAATGAACAAACTCGGTATGCTCATAACAAAACTTAAAACACAACGTGTGAAAAGTCAGCAGTTATAAAGTGGACCCCCGCCACTATTGCCATAATGCCCCAAAAGCTGATAATTTTCTTCTGACACTGATTTAAACATTTTTCATTAGTTTCACCATAGTCACTTCATTATTGTGTGAATAAAACCACTGACAAAAAATGCAAAAAATGCAAAAAAAAACTTTTACCGGAAGTTGGTATGCGGAACCATTGTGCACCGTATATAAGAATACCAAGCGTTTTTCAATTCAGGTACCATTTTCGTTTCTGGTACCATTGAGCTTTCAAAAACAGCTGCTAAGGGGACTTTCCATCCTTGTTCAATATTGCATAAAAACTAATCAGCTCCTTGCTATACATTTTTACATCTTTTGTCAAGTGTCATAAAAATTAATTCACCAACAAATTTTGTATGCTCCCTACAAAGATAAAACACACTGTTAAAAAATCAATTGCCTTAAAGCTAATAAAATCTTTCTCATATTGATTGAAATAAATAAAACTTAACCAAGACTTAAACCTAGCTGCGCCAATAAAAATATTTTTTTCTTTAAAAATAATTTAACTAAAAAGTTATTACACAGTAGGCGATGCGAAATAACTAACACATTCCAAAATATTTAATTGTAAATAGATATTATAACTTTAATAATAATAGAGTAATATTATTATTTGGTCACATTTATATAATGTTTGGTTTGATTTAAACATATTTTTTGTTATTTAATTATGTAAAATCTTTAAATCTTTTAAATAATAACCTTTATAAATCTTAACCATTAAATCTTTCAAAAACTAAACCCTTTTCTTTTCCTACACTTAATAGCAAAACAAAAGAAAATGCAGTATCTTAAAACAATAATTTCTTCTTACAAACCACAAAAAATTATTGCAAAAAAAGTTAACATAAATAGTAATTAATTATTTTCTCTTCATATAATGTTTGTTTTTCCGAAATTTTATTTCCTGTTTATTTTTTGTGTTTTCCTTCTGGTTTTGTTTTGGGTTGGTTGGATTTAGTTGCCTCCTTTAAGTTGTGGGATTTTGTTTTACAAAGTTAATTGAATACAAATGTTGTGGACTTTCATTGCGATTTATATATTTTTATTTTACTATTACTTCTTTCCTGTTTTTTAATTTTTTTTTGACATGTCACAAACAACTCAAGAAGATTTATTGTACAATTTTATTTTTCGTCGGTTTGTTGGACATATGTTCTCAAAAGACATATATATTGCTTTCTTTTATTTGTGTTATTATTAGTTGGTTTTATTGTTTAAAGTTTGGTTAACAATTGCATTTTCTGGAAATTATTGAACGGTATTGAGTTGTAATGAATTTGAAATATTGTGATAGTGGTTTTATTGTTATGATAGTTTTAATACAGATCTTCTGAACTTGACCTAGAAAATTTAAGCTTGGAAATACAATATAGAATGGTTTGAAGTGACATTCGAATTAAATTTTTTTTTTCGGAAAAATATATATTTTTATCAGAAATTTTTTTTTGGTTTAAATAATAAGACCGGCTTGTTATTGTGATCCTTGAAATTGTTTTGTAATTTTTATAAATGAAATGTCGAAAGTTCTCCTCGAATTTATTTGTGGAAATAATTTGATTAAATTCTTATAGTCAGAGGTCATAAAAATAAAGTGAATGAAAAATAAGATAAGATTAAGTGTTGAACTCATGCAAAATTTTTAATAAATTAGATGTTTTTAATCAATTTTCAGTTGTAATTTCACAAGGGCGGTGATAATTCGAAATAATTTTTTGTCAAAAATTTCGAAAGCAAGTATGTATATTGAAAAAAACACGAGGCCGTAGGCTTAGGGCTTTTATCAATACCACTTGCTTGAGGAATTTTTCAAAAAATTATGAGAATTTATCAACGAACGAGGGGAATTCGTTTAGAAAATGTTTTGCCATTTTTCATTTCTTTATATATTTTTTATGAATTATACGTTGGCCTACTTTGATATCAGTTAATTATTTCAAAATTAGACTGATAATTTTTAATATCCCAGTAGGCCAGACGTATAAATATTTGTTATTAGTATAGTTCAAATGTTATTGGTGAAATTGAATGATGTCATTACATTTTAGAGAATTTCATTGGTTTAAATTAAAATAAAACTAAGGCAAAAAATTTTCCACAAAATTGCATTTTATAATTTTGTCTTTGGTTTGGTGATTTGAAAAAATTTTGTCTTCCATTTTTGTTTTCTTCAATGGCATTTTGGATGGGTTTTTTGCCAAAAATGCATAAGTTGTTGATGAAACTTTGGCATATGGTCCGGATTCACTTGAAAATGGAAGATCTGGATTCGTTTTAAAATTGGACAGGCGGGGTCTTGGGACACCTATTTAAACCTTCAACCTAGAATAAAAACTAATCATAGCTTTTAATCTTATTGAGACTTGGATATAAGGTTTTAATAGTGTTTCCAATATATCTGCGTACCAACTTCGGGTTAAAAAGTTTTTTATTTTTTTAAATATTTTATTTTATTTTATAACATATATGTAGTTACAAATCGATTTGTTCATGTTGGTTAAAGGTTTCAACGATCGAATGTTGGTAACAGGTTTCAATCATCTTTAGAAAATGTTTATTACATTTTGGGGTACATTGAAAAAAAGGGTGGAGGTCCACTATACTTCAGGTTATTTTGTTTACTATGTTTTTTTTGAGAGCATTCAGCATTCGTTAGTGAATTAATTTTTATAACACTTTAAAACAAGATGCAAATATGTATGGCAGCTTATTAGATCTTGAGTGATATTAAACTAATTGGTGTGGGTTCGCTGAGCACCTGTTTTTATTAAAACTTAATAGCATCAAAACCTGATGAGAAAAGGTTGCATTAAATATCCGATACAACTACGACTATGAAGGCGTGCTTGGCTCAATGGGTCAGCTTCCATTCAGAGAAGGGATGTTTAAAGAGAGTGGAGGAGATATCAGATGGCTAAATAAAGCAATACCTTACAGTTATTCCAAAAAGGACAATACCAGTAATATTGAAGGAGTATCACGAATGGACGAGGGCAGGTCGTCTTGGGAACAGAAAAACTCTTGCAAAAATACGACAACGGTTTAACTGGCCAGGGACTCCTCAATCAATTGTTGAGTGGTGTCAAAAATGCGATAAATGTACGGTGGTAAAAAAAGCCGCACGAAGAAGTCATGGAAAAATAAAGCAATACAATGTAGGTGCTATATTTGAACGAATCGCTATGGATGTAGCGAGACCATTTCCTACAAATGGTAGCCAAAACAAATATTTTCTAGTGATCCTGGACTACTTAGTAAGAAACCGGAAGTATGTGGCACTTTGACAAACGATAAAGATTTGAATGAAAAAAAACTGGTACGTTTTTGGGAGGCCCCGGAGCAACTGTTTATTTGAAACTTAGATAACATAAGTTTTTGATAAATGATTTTGACTAAACTTTTTAAATATGTTTGAATTGAAGTACGATTTATACCAGTTCTGCATTCCATCTTCCGTTTTTTGGCTCTGGCAAACATTTTGTTACTTCGGTTTTACTTTTCCATTCACAAAACAGAATTTTTGTCGTTGGGAAACTACTGTTTTCTTTAATGAACTAATTGGATGAAATTTATTAAAAGATCGAAATTTATATGATGAGGAACTGATAAGCTTTTAAGCGTTAATGGGCAAAGTGATGGAGGGCTCCAGAGCTCCTGTTTTTATAATTAAAACTACCGGAAATCTTTATCAGTAGTTATAATCATTAATTGAAGTATTTAATAAGCTCACTCCAGAAAATTTTGTTTCCAGAGCTGTGATGTAGTCAACATCAGCATCGCCGTTCTTTTTTGTTGGTTTAAGATCAACAGTTGTAATAGCGTACGACCGTTCCTACTGTTGACATACCAGTAAGCGTAAGATATATCATAACGCGCTTGAAATGTGTCTTAATACAGTTGGGTTTTAATCATTTAGAAAAACAATGGATCATATATAGAGAAATATATCACTAACTGGATTATTGCCCAACTAGCATGCTGTATGATTTGTATAAGGCTTCGGAAATAACTTCGGTATGGTCTTTTGTAAGCAGTTATGCAAGCTGAATAAAATTTCTGGTTTTCACAAGTTATAGCTTCGGTAAAGTCTTCTAATAGATCGTTTTAAACAATCTTTAGAAGTCTTATAGAAGCTATTAAAAATTTGACAAAAATATTACAATATAAAATATTACAAATATTACAAACGTAATTATTAGGGCAACCAAAAATATGCACTATAAAAACAATTTTAAGCGCTTAAAATATGCTCTAAAAAAACTATTTTATGCATTTAAAATATGCTCTAAAAACCGAAAGAAACCATGGAAATATATATGTTTTCAGAGTTTTGTTTTTAATTCGGTTCCTAAGAGGTCGCTGTGCTTTGATCACAGTTACGGGGCTAGCTGGCCTGAGATAGTAAAGTATATATATGAGCTTTTGTCCGCTATCATATCCCAAGTAGGTTTTGCCAGACATTGACATATTACTGCAGAACCGAGATATTACGAGTGTCAGTAATGGTAGTACTGCAGATATTGACAACTATTAAATATTAATTACATCAGTTGATTAAATTTTTTTACTAAAATCTAAACTGCCAAAATCCCGTAAATTTTTTTTACTAAAATTTAAACTGCCAAAATTTTTTCGTTCTCAAAAATTGTTACCAAAAAAAAATTTCTAAATTATCCATTTCATTCGTTATTGTTCTTACAACGACGATGTAAATGTTTCTGCTCATAACATTACCGAAACCATTCTATTCGGGATTAATAAATTTTTTTTTCAAAAATGAAACCCCAACAAAAATATTTGCATTAAATTGACGCTGATATAATCGTCACTGGTCCTGCAATGAAAGATAATTTGTTCGCAAAACGCTGTGATTCGTACTGAAACTCCTAAAGAAGTACTCTAAATTTTGTCTTCAGGAGTTAATATGAAAGAACTTTTTTCAAACCGAAAAAGATTGAAAAACTTTTAAGGCGGTTTAAAATCACCAAAGTTTCCATACCATTATCCTGCATATTATTCTAAAAACATTTTCAAAAGAATTTTTGCGACTTAAACTAAAATCTTCCACAAATTTTATAAATATAATATTTTTCTTTCATGCTATTGGTCAATTGAAAGTTGCTCGTAATCAAAAAAGGAATGGAATGTGATATTTCAAATTATACACCAATAGCCCAAGGTACAATTTTGTCTATCACTCTATTTTTAATTTATATCAACGAACTGTTGGAAATCAGCACTAAACCAATAAATAGTTTTGCAGATAGTACACTGCATAAGTCATTTTTCTCCTATTTTCAAAGGGTAAATGCATGAACAAATAAATGGGTAAATGCATGTCGTAAATAAAACGAGAACCTAAAATATGTAGTGACCAAAATTTGGTCAATTTTAACTCCACCCAAACATAGTTACTGATTGTTTGCAGAACGAAGGCTCAACAACGATGGTTCAATTATCATGTGTAAGCATTTGTTTATTGGGAGTCACAATTTCCAATGAATTACTCTGTAACGACCTCAAAAGGCCGATAAAAAAGAGCGCTTCTTAAAAAATTGATCTCCTCAATAGATGTGAAAAAAATAAAAGTTGTCAAGTTTGGTACACTCCTGCCTGGCTCTTTATGAGTCCGTTAAAAAACATGCTATACGAATTGTATAGATGACGAAAAGTTAGGATCAAATCTTGATTTCCTACAACATCTTCACACTGTTGCTCATGGCCCCGAATGCCCCTTTGGCCCCAAATGCTTCTCTGCCCGAACTGCATATAAATGAACTGCTCCAATTTTTTTCGCAAAACCATAGAATTAATATAATTTGCCGTAAGTTTCATCAAAATGTTTGCATGGAATCAAAGAAAATTTAAAAAATTTGCTACATCAAAAAACATATTTTCCATGATAAGAGTCTAATATCAGTTGAGAATTCAACTTGAGTAAATAGTGTAATTCTTGAAGATTCAACTTCGAAATATCATTCATTCGTTGATACACTCAAAAAAAAAACTAAGTGAAACTAACAAAATTCTACATACGTTCTACAATTTTTTTATAAATATACAACACACAAAAATTTTTGTTAAATTTACATTTTTACAATAAATATTGTAGATACACAAAAAATTATTTGTAAACACTACAAATTCTTTTACTAACATCCAGCAAAAGATTGTAAGCTTTATAAATTAAATTGTAAAAATGCCCGAAACATTTTTGATTATATTAAATGTTTTGTAAAATCCTCAAAATTAATTTTTGTTTGCACAAAAGTTTTAGAAAAATAACAAATTTTTTTATTTGGTCAACAAAAGACATTTATGGATTTAATATTTATTTTTTTGTAAAACAGTCATTCATATACATTAGTTCTTCGTTAATAAATAAAACACAATTTTTTTCTAACATTTATTTTATTTTTATTTTTTATTTATAAGATATTTTTATTAAAAATACACATGTTTATTAAAAATAAATATAATAATATAAATTATTAAAAATTATAAGATATTTTTATTATATTTTTTTTATGTTATATTTTTATTTTGAAATTCCTGCATCATTTAAAAAATAAATTTAAAACATATTAATACGCCGTTATACTATTACAGCCTAAGCTTTTCAACTGAGGTAGCACTGTAAAATCAATTTCAGCATCTAAAAAAACAATGAAATAGTTGTGATATTTTTTTACTTTATGCTGGCTGTCACCGATTACGTAGGTTTTGAAATTTGTTATAGATCTGATCCAATTCAGTTCATCCATTATCTCTAAGAGTCAATTCCAATATCTACGCAATCGGTAAGTGCCCATTAATATCGAAATATGTAAAATTTCTCACCTGTGCATAGAATATGTCTTCTAAATTTATCATATATGTATTTTCACTATCACTATTTATCATGAATAGACATTGCTAAATTATCACAATTTTAAAAAATATCTGCGAATTTTTACTTAGACAGCCAAATTGAAACTGAAATTGTTTAATACCAACTTTGGTTATACATAATTTCAATTTATGAAAATTTATAAAAGCATTTGTAAAAGCAAAATTTTTTTTTGTAAAAATGTGTTTGTTTTTTTAAATTGCATAAGTCTTTTTGTAAAGTTTAAAAAAAAATCGACAATATTCGTATTAAGTTTGACAATAAAAATTGTAGAATGTCATTTTTCTGTTGACAAAATTTTAAAAAATTTTGTACAATTGAGTTTTATTTTGTTATGGATAAGTGAGATATGATTTAAAATTTAAAAAAATCAACATAAGCCTTAACAATATTTTTGTTAAAAGAATGAAAAAAATTTGTATCTAGAAATATTTATGATTTTGTACATTTGTAATCCAAATTACAAAAACAATTGGTTAGTTTACAATTTTTTTTTCAGATTTAAAAAAGTCAAATAGACTATACAAAATTTTGTATAAAGTTTAGCATTTTTTGGCAAATTCACAAAAAAATTTTGTTAGCACTTTTACAAAACGATTTTGTGAATCTTACCGGGCAAATTTTTTTGAGTGTAGTGCGACTGCCAAAGGATCTGAACTCATTGGCATTACTAAGGTTTAGAGTTCGAATCACAACCGAAATCCGTACAAGAGAAAAACCGCGTTTTCTCTGAAATAAATTCAACCACACATTTGAATTGAAAAAATTCAAATTATTTCCTAAGTTACTCGAGATCATAATTGCTCACAAAAATGCCAAACAGTTAAACTATAGAGATCACTCACTGTCATAGCGAAAGAATGCAGAGAGTCTGTCCGTACAGCGTACAAATGGAATGCTTTCAAATGGAATGCTTTAAATTGGAATACTTTGCACAAATTGAAATCTTTAAAATATTAAACTATTCTTGACACTTAAACGAGTCAACGAAAATTTCGTTTTCCATTTGCAGCCTATAGCACATTAAAACACAGAGCAACAAATTGCAGAGAGGTGGTTTTCGTTTTGAAATTTAATTTACTTTTAGCGTGAATTTTATATAATTGTTGGTGAATTACGTTCTGAGTTAAATCTGGTACAGAATAAAAATAACGCATTTTCAGATATATACGAAACCAAGGGTTATTCAAATTACCTAAAAGAATTGTAATCTTCTTTAAAAAAAATCAACCTTCTACATGACATTCCACTCGACCGGTTCCCACCCCTTGCCCCTCAAAACACAGAGCTCTAGTTCCAATTTCTAGGAGGTTACTATGTTATAGATGAGATTGCTAGTATATGCTTACAATTTTAAATGAAATTTACCAAATTCTATGCTTTCTAAGCTAAGGGGATGGGACGCATACAACCCAACACATCATTTTCGGGAAAGTGTCAACAGCCAAAAAGCTCAACCTCTCATATGACACCTATCTGAATGCCATAATAAGCGGTAAGATTTTTTATACGATTACTAAGCTGCTTAAAATAGGACAAAACAAAACTAGGATTAACAGCTTTTTATGGCCGTTCTAAGACCTTAGGTTGATAGGACCTATAGATGCTCAGAAAACCTATTGTAAAGGTCCAGTAAACACTAAAATCTTGGCACTAGTGTTCCATTTTCAAAGGACAGGACCCTAAATATTAATGCCGCGATAGTAAAATGTACCCAATTTTTAGATGCTCATATTTTTGTGCATATTGTCACCATCAATTTAGACAAAAAATGGTAATTATTTAAAAATATACAAAAATACGGACTTTTGGTGAAATATGGAATAATATTCCCTAAATATATGTATTAAAGCTAAAAAAAACTCATGATTTTGCAAAATATGCAAAAATATGCACTTTTGGTGATATATGCATTTATATGCATTTTAGAGTAAAATATGCAAAAATATGCTCTAACAAGTAGGGCTTAAAAGTCTTAGTTTTACCTGAAACAGATTTCAAGCTTAATCATTTTTTAATTAAGTGCTGTTAAAAAAACATGCTAGTGCATATTTTTGGTTGCCCTAGTAATTATTGTTATAGCTATATTATTATATAGTGTTTTATTTTAAGTTTTCGAACTCTGGTACTTCAATTGTTTGTCCTGCATGCTAACCAATGTTAAGAAAAAACTAAATATGTTTGATAGAATTTACAATAACAATGGCTTCTATAAGACTTCCATAACATTTAGTTTTTAATTTAGATATAAAAAAGATAGTATAATTCAGGGGCTTACTTTTTATATGAAAAGGTATGTGGCATGTAACATCAATGGGGTTTTTAACGATGAAACCATAATCTGAAATTAACGTACTTAAAAGATTTTGTATCTTTTTAATAGACGTTCTGTAAAAGAATATTGACAAACCTTTTTTCTATTTCTAGTATTGATTCAATGATTTTAGGTATACATCAACATTAGGGGTCATATTTTTTTAACCAATAACTTTTAGCGTACTTATATTTGAACAATATTTTAAATTTTTGTTAAAATAGAAAGTGTTGTAATTGGATTTCTAATGGGTGTCACCAAAACATTCGTATTATGGTGCTGATGGACGCCACCCATTTGCTGTACATTATTTTAACAGAGTGACTTTTAACAATGAAACTCTGTACCGCCTCAGTTCAGGTTGGTCCTCAGAAATGTACAGAAAATTCGTATATCCTTATTTCTAAAACTAGGGAAAATAATCTTTAAATTTTCTCTATTTTATTATAGTTGACTTGATTATTTTGGAAAAAACAAAAACCGCCGAAAGCACAATGCTTTTCTGACAAAAACGAAATGGCCGTTGCATATTCAATTTCGTATAACCTCATCTAGTTTAAATAATAGAACCAATAGTTTCCGTCAGTTAAACGTTTTTCATTTTCACAATAGAGTCTCGGTAAAACTTCAAAAGTCCTGATATTGAAGTGATTTTTAGACTGTGCCGTATGTGGTTCTATAAGATCGCTATTCTCTAGACAGTTAACACCGACTCTATAACCTTTTTTCGGAAGCTTCTTAATCTAGATTTGTGTATATAAGTTTTGGTAAAACTTCTAATATTAAATATAGAAGTATTTTAGAAGCTTTCACTCCAGTGGTGGAGTATAAATCAAAATGGAGAAGCAACCCATTTTTATTTTTATTCCTGCAAATCTTTTACATTTTGCTTTTAACTTCTAATTTTATTTTTGTTTCCTCCATCTTTTAAATGAAATATTAGTGCATGTCATATTTTATTATGTAAAATTTATAGTTTAGTTATCCATTCTTTGAAAATCAACACTCAGGCTTCTTTGGTGGACATAAACTTTAAAAATTTGGAGATTATTTATTTATAAATTTTTTTTTATGTAAAACTACATGATTTATATGAGCAATTTCACGAAGATTCAACAACGTTTTGACTTGACCCCTTTTAATTTTGATTATTTTTTGTTTATAGGTAGTCTTTGATAAATAAAAAATACAAGTTCTTTTAGAATTTTTTTTTTCGTCCGGGGGTCTTCACAGGGTGCCCCTCAATTTTTGTTATTTTGTGATGTGAGTGCATTTCGACGAGCGATTGTAGAAAAACTACTCAATCGATTTTCATAAATGATATGTCGTTGAATAGGTATTAGAACAAAGTTTTTAAAAATGTACACTGTTAATTTTTTGAAATAATTTTTAACGGTGTAACATAAGAAAAAAATGGTGTAATTGAAAAAAAGATGGCATAGCCTTTTTTTTTTTTTAAACTAAATTGAAGCTTATTTTATATCTAACAAATTGTGAAAGTTTAGGACTAGCATCATTTTTTGTTTTAGAGATAAAATTCGTTGTGCATATGGCTGTCGGGAATCAGTTTTTTTTGTTCTGAAGGAAAATTATAAAAATGGCGATTTTTAGATTCAGATTTTTTTTATGTTAAATATCAAATATTTTATTATTAAATGAACTTTTTAAAAAGCAAGTTCGGCAAAATTTTGCGACATTTTGACTCGACCCTTTTTAATTTGGTTTATTTTTAGTTTATAGATAGCCTTTGATAAATGAAAAATACGGCTTCAAGTAGAATTTTTTTAAATATAGACCATAAAATAAACCAAATTAAAAAGGGTCGAGTCAAAATGTCGCAAAATTTTGCTGAACTTGACTGAAATTGCTTTTTAAAAAGTTCATTTAATAATAAAATATTTGATATTCAACATAAAAAAAAAATCTGAATCTAAAAATCGCCATTTTTATAATTTTCCTTCAGAACAAAAAAAACTGATTCCCGACAGTCATATACACAACGAATTTTATCTCTAAAACAAAAAATGATGCTAGTCCTAAACTTTCACAAGTTGTTAGATATAAAATAAGCTTCAATTTAGTTTAAAAAAAAAAAAAAAGGCTATGCCATCTTTTTTTCAATTACACCATTTTTTTCTTATGTTACACCGTTAAAAATTATTTCAAAAAATTAACAGTGTACATTTTTAAAAACTATGTTCTAATACCTATTCAACGACATATCATTTATGAAAATCAATTGAGTAGTTTTTCTACAATCGCTCGTCAAAATGCACTCACATCACAAAATAACAAAAATTGAGGGGCACCCTGTGAAGACCTCTGGTCGAAAAAAAAAATTCTAAGAGAATTTGTATTTTTTATTTATCAAAGACTATCTATAAACAAAAAATAATCAAAATTAAAAAGGGTCAAGTCAAAACGTTGTTGAATCTTCGTGAAATTGCTCATATACTGTTACATAATGATCTACAATTATACTTAAATTTATTATTAACTAAATTAATTATTATTAATGTATTTTACATTATTTTGTAAAATACATTTGAATCTGCTTTTGGTTATGCAAAACTCAAACAACTCATAAAACTCGTAAAAATTGGACGAGATAACGTTAATAGGCTCTTGAATGCGATGAAAGTTTAATGATAAGATTAAGCGAGTTCTGAGATTTCCGGAAGGAACATAAAAATTGAGTCCTTCCAAAAGGCAAGGGGACATCACTATGTTACCAAGAAGATCTGCAACAAACAATGCTCCAGTCATACGTCTCCGGTACTCCAATGACTACATTATAATTGATATATAGGATAGTATAGGGCAAATTTTGTCTATTTTTCCAATTTAAAGTTAAACTTAAACAACCTAACAAATTTTTTTGGACTCGTTTAATTCTTTTAATATCCGTAATATGAGCAGAATTCCATACGGTTACAGTATATTTTAAATTACATGTTACATAGCATGTATGTATACGCAGTAATGTGATTAAGCATTTAAATTCTTTACTCACCCTGAAATGAAAACCTGACATGGATAAAGATTTAGCTATTATTTTTTCAATATGCAAATTGAATAATGACATTTGAAAGTCGAAGTGTACTCCCAAGTCAAAAATTTCAGAAACTCTTAATAAAGTTTTATTTAAAAGATTATAGGGATAATTTATAGGGATATAGTTTCTATGAAAAGACATTACTTTACATTTACTTACATTTAGCTAAAGCATGTTGGTTAATGGTTTCACACCGTTTAGTTGAAACTTATTCAGATCTTCTTGAAGGCTTATGCAATTTAGGGTACATAATTTAGCGTACATAATTATGAATAAAAGGTGGTAGTGACGATTGAGTGAAATTATTTCGCACTGCTTTAACGACACTTAAAAACTGCCGAGAGTCTTTTGAGTGCTCTGCAAATTTCGCTGCTTCCTTTGAATTATAACGATTTTTTTCGAACCACTTTATACAACGACAGATATTCCGGGTCACTTTATATTCTCGTAAGGTTTTTGAATTGCTTACTTTAATGTAATACGAAATGCAATTGATTTTTGTTTATTTGTCTCTTTAAATTTTTTTAAAGAACCAGGAGAGGAATCAACTCTTGGGTCAATCAGACTATTTGGAATAAATTTTTGTATTCCGGCCAGTATAATATCACAAAATATCACAGCAGTCTTATCTGGATCTTATGCACCTAAACATATCTCTTTCTATGGGAACCATTTATAAAGGCTTTTGAAGTCATGTCATTCCGCATTTTTCAAGTTCCAAACAGGCTTTAAATAGCTTGTGCGTTTTAATATTTAGTATAATTGAAATTAAATTGTAATAAAATTCTCCTTGAGGCTCTGTGATTTTAAATTGCACTATTTTCGAATCGTTGATTACAAATATATTAACATTTTTTTTTCTCTAATATATTTGAAACTATCATATGTTGATCAATTATTTGCGTGTAGTTGTAGTAGTTCTGGTTGTTTATCAAGATCATTCATTTTTTAACTGTGCTTGAACCACTATTTGTGTTGTCACCAAATACATCAAAAAATATCATTTCCAAATTTGGTCTTTTAAACCATCAGGCAAGTGTTGAAAAAAAAACTAATAATAATATCGAATATTTGGTTTAATAATTTTTGTTTTACAGCAAAACGATTTTTGAATGTTAGAGGTGAGTTAAAAAAACTGATTTTAAAATGCTCCTTATATTACTCCGTTACTCCGGAGTAATATAAGCGAGTAACTTAATAAAACTTTCAGAGCGAGTAACTTAATAAAAAAAAAATAAATCATTCCCAAATCCAGGAATGAGAATAAAAAAATATCGTTCTTACTACTAAAACAAAATAAAGTGGCGTTCATGCTCTATGTAGGAGCGTTGCCAAGCTAACCAGCTTCGAATATTATTAAAGGTCGTTTATTACGTCCGTCTCCCATTGCAGTCGTGGTCTACCTCGCAGTCGTCTACCTCGCAGTCGTCTACTCCCTGGGTTACTAACGTACATTTCTTTAATCATTCCAGTCTGTAAATCGGCTCGTAGAACATGCCCAAAAACATGCCGAAAAATCCTGTTGGAACGGATACAACCTATTATATCTGGACCCTCAAGAAGGTCTCTGATCTCAAAATTTTATCGCGTTCTGTACTCTAGTCGCGTTCTGTTCTATCGTCTGTCTTAAGTAGACCAAAAATGTAGCGTAGGATCTTAAGCTTAAATACAGATAAATGCGATTCGTCATTTTGTGTAAGGGTCCACGTTTGTGACCCATACATCACAACCGGTCTAATCAACGTCTTGTATAACTTGAGTTTGGTTAGTTGATACATACGGTGATCCAAGGAGAGGTTTAATTGAGTAGAAAGTTCGATTACCTGCAGCGATTTGAGCTTTTATATCTGTAAGTATGCTGCTGTTTGTGTCAAGCGTGGATTCCAAATATTTAAAAGATTCAACTCCCTCAATTCGTTCATCGCCGCACATTAGCATTACCCAGGCAGCACGGCATGGACGTCGAATTTTGGATTTCGCTACCCGAAAATACAAAATAAATATTTTCTTTCAAATATTCACACATTTAATTTGCTTCAAATTTGATACTTTCCAATGTAAACAAAAAATTATTTCTCTGAATTTTTTGTTCAATTATGCAAGTATGTATTGTTATTAAAATAAATAAAAGGATGACGAAAAAGTACTAATTTTCTTTTTCTATATACTTCTATACATATTCTATAAAAAATAATAAAAATATATGCTACTCCTAAGGAGTGGAAGGAAAAAAATTTAAATTTTACTCTTACGAAGCAGAATATTAATAAAATATTTTGTGAAGGGTGAAATTGGCTCTCGAATATAATAAAATTTAAACCTCTGCGAACAAATAAAATAAAATAAAAAAAAAAAAAAAAAAAAAAACAACATTAACAATATATAAATAAAGATACAACTGAAGATACAAAATATAGCTTACCGAACCGAATAACTTTTTTTTATCCTTTGATCCTTTGACTCAACTAAAACATTCATTAAATTGTAAAATTAATACATAAATGGCTTCGAAAAATTTGCCTACTAGTGTAAAAATTTTTAATCTACCTCTTCAATAAAGTATTCCTTAACCTCGTTTGAGACTTACTTTGGGTGTGCGACTTCCCCACAATTTGTGACGGAAAAAATGCTGGGATAGAACATTAGTGTGCCGAATATTTTTGTTCCGTTTTCTTCGTTGCTGGGAAATATTTATTAATTTAGAAGTGACATAAAAAGAAAATGTGTTATAATTTTTATACGTAAATAATGAAATTGAAGTAAGTTGGCGCTGGCTGCTTATAATACCTGCAGCCAAATTCTGTAATTGTGAAGCGGTGAAGTGATAAGTTTTTTAATGAAAAGAAACGAAGAAATTTTTATCACTTCACCGCTTCACAGTTACAGAATTTGGCTGCTGAACAGCGAAAACGTTAAACCAACATAACATACTTTAATTTAAAGACTTTTTAAAATTACATTTAAATATCATATGAACTACAATAATTTGCTATTTATTTAAAATGATTTTACACAAATAGAACAAAACGCTTTCACTGTGGAGTGCCGAACTTATATATATAGCAATGAACAACATTAAAATTGGAAATTAGTTGACTTAAGCCCTGTATACCTAATACCACAGAATTGTTTAGATATCATCATACTGTCTCGTCGCTCTATCGCAGCGGTTTCCAAACTGTGGGTCGCGACCCATAGGGGGGTCGCGTAATAACCTGAAGGGGGTCGTAAAGTTTTTAGTTTAATAATAATTTAATTTAATAATAATAATGAACAATAAACATATTTCATATTGTTACAAAAGTTGTAAGCTATATCAAAAACAGTCCTTTGAAAGCGAGATTATTTGGAAAGTTGTGTGAAGATATGGGAGCTGAATATACATCACTCTTGTACTATTGTGAAGTATGTTGGCTATCTCGTTCAAAATTTATTCAAACAAAAATTAGTAAAAATTTAGTATATGTATATTTATTGAAAAAATTTAATGTGATGGATGAGCTTGTTTGTTAGCACAAAGTTTCTCAATTCTTCAAACTTAAAAACGAAATTGCGATCTTTCTTGCTGAAAATCACAAAGATGAGGCATCTTCCTTTCGCAACGATAACTTTATTCTTAAACTTGTTTATTTAGTTGAAATTTTTTAAAAATTTAACGATTTAAATAAATCAATGCAAGGTCGACAAATGCATTCTCTTATTCAAAAAGACATAGTCACGGCATTCATCAAAAAATTGGAGCTAGGGATATTCAATTTATATGACATGTTTCCAATTTTAAATGACGCCGGTACCAGAAACAATTAAAGCAAACAAAAATCTTTTTAAAGAACATTTGCAAAGTTTACTAAAACATTTTTCACATTACATGCGTTCCTTTGGAACAAAATAGCTGCTCAAAGCAGCTTTTGAGGTAGATCACCAATGGAACGCCAAAAGTTTGAAAATTTTTAAAAGAAACCACACAATTTTATTATTAGCAAAATTTTTTATTTTGGGCTAATATTTAGATCTGACTGATCCATTTTATTATTAAAAATATCAAAACAAAATTATAACTGATTTAAATAAAATCGAATAATAAACTACTTTTCAACTACACAACTTGTTCGAGGTAGAGTAGATCAAAGCAAATTTGAGTAAGTTTAATTTTCAATGATTATTTCAACAACATTGATTTTACAAAGATATTGATTTTACATATTGCGATACTTCATTGCAACAGGAATTTGATAGTAAAACTTTAATTCAGTTTTGGGTGGAACGAAAAAAAGATTATATTACTTTGTCGGACATAGCTATAATAGTGCTGTTACCATTCGTAACATCATATCCCGACTAGAATTCTTATTTCGGTTCGAATAAGGAGGATGTTTGGCCAACCAAACTGGGCATGCGGCCCTAATGAGCATTCCATATGACTACCTTATGCTGAAAGTAACGCATGTCTACATTCGTATTCCATTTCGACTAGCTAATGCGGACTGCATCTAAATTTTTGCTGCCGAAGAATATTTTCTGAATGCAGCAAACTAAACACTCAGAAAAAAGAGATATTTAACATAAAGTATGTATATGTAAATTTAACTGAAAATGACGTATGAATTTAACTAGCGTAGGCATAAGTAAAATAAACAAAATTGACAAAGTAAAATCTACTTAAAAGCATTGTAAAAAGGTCAGTTTTAATTTAAGCTTGTGCAAAAGCAAATTTTACATAGACCACAAGTAAATATTTAAAAATATATGTAGCCCTAACGTAGCGTTATGTAATTTCACTAGTAGCACATTAACTGTTTGCTACGTAAAACAGACAGAGTGAACTATTTTAGTCAAATATACATCCCAGCAAGCACACCGCAAAAATTTTGGGCTGTTATGCTACAATTATGCTACCATCTTGTCTCACCAAAAAAATGAAAAAAAAATTAATTTTTTTGCAATTATATGTATTAATCGTTTTATCAATTCAGGGGGATTATACACGATAATGATAACAGCGGTTAAGAGGGGCCCTGTAAAGATAAAATGCTAATTATTATTAATATTTACTTTGGACTTAACCCGGGATTCGATCCCCAGACCTCTCTGTACAAGGCAGCAACATTAACCACTCGTCTATCTAAATAATTATTTACATCAATTTATTTATGAATATTATGTTTATGCTTAAGTTTAGGACGGCTGAGGGTTCGATTCCCAGACTGACCACTACTTATTTATTACATTTTTATTATATTTTTTAAAATAACACAAAAATGATTCCCGCCTTACTTCGGCTAATCTGTCAATTGCATTATACGGTTGACATTCGTGATTACAAGTTCATACCTAACTTGAGGATCCAACTATTTATCCTTATGGAAGCCTTATGACGGTTTCGAACGTAAGCTGCATTTGAGTATTTTCTTGACCTGCATAATGACGAGATAGTGCCGTAGTTAACAGGCCTTCCGAAGTTGGGCATATTATTAGTCGTCCTAATGACGAGGTAACTCCGTAATTGTTAGGTTTTCCGAATTTTGGTATTCCTCATTCGGCCCGAAAATATTTTTAGGTCTGCCGAAATACAAATTCTAGTCGGGATATTTATGCGAAACTGGATTTTCTGCTTTAGCAGCCATGAAATCAAAATATCGAAATCGTTTAGTAGGGGAAAAAGAACTTCGGATGGCTATTTCAACAATAACATCACGATTTGAGAAACTTTGTGCTAACAAACAAGCTCATCCATCACATTAAATTTTTTCAATAAATATACATATACTAAATTTTTACAAAGTTTTGTTTCGTTTTATTCTATGAATACATTACTTTTTACAACTTGAAAATGTGCTTCTATTATTTTATTGTTTTATCTAATAAGGGGCCGCCAATTTTTATTTTTTCTTATGTGGGTCGCAGTATCAGAAAGTTTGGAAACCGCTGCTCTATCGCATGAAAGGTGACCTAGTTGTTGTGACAAAAATTAACCGAAATTATCTGTTTGTTATCAACATTAATTAACAATCGTTTTCATTTAAATTTTTAGTGCAATAATATTTTTTAATTATATGCTGACTATTTTATTTTAAACAAAACCCATAAATTTGTATCCTTCATAAAAAAATAAATTTAAAAACAAAAATCGTAAATTTTAAGATTAACGATTCTCTCACATATTCCAAATCGACTTGACTAAAATAAAAATACCCCAAAAAACCGGGCAACTATTTTGGCTTCAATACTCAAATATTCAACTAATTTCATTCTTGACTAATTTATAACTATGATAGTTAATATATCACTGATGTGAGCACATCATCACCCTTAAATTGAATGGATTAACTTTGTGAAATTGTGTAAATCTTCAAACAAATATGTGTCTTAATTATTTAGAAATAGAAATCGAATTACAAAAAAAATCTAAATATTTTCTGTTGATCTCAATTTATTTGCTTCAATTTACCAAAGATTATCTTATTTTTCTGTTTTTTTTAAGGAATTAAATAGGTTTAATGTAACACTATGTTGATTGAAGTGTTAAAGTACTAAGACAGTAATTAAAATAGTTTTGTTTATTTTGATTTTAAGATTTCTATATTTTCTTCATACTTAAATTTCATGGCGTCTCCATCTTACTATTTCATCAATTCTTAAAATTACATGTTTGCTGCTTTTTTTAAATTGATTAAAAACTAAATTTACATATTTATTATAACGCTTACATATTTATGTAATATCGAAATATATTTCATTTATATTAGTTTAAGAGGTTTCCGGTAATTGAGGTTTTATTGCATTAATAGCGATTTTATATCCTATTAAAGTTTGAATTTGGTTACTCAAACAAGTTATGACTACTAGACCTTTTATTGCACATTGAAAAACATATAAAAATTTTCTGCATCCATAAAATATTCAGAAGCACAAAAAATACCTAAACATAAATGTAAATGCAGAAATGAAATAAATATAAAAATATTTTGTACTAAAAAAAAAGTTTACCTTAACTACGAAAACTGAAAACATTTCATTATGATGAATTGCATGGAAATATGGAAAATTTTTATTTATTGAATTTCTTTCTGAAACTTCAAAAAATATAAAGAAACACTCAGTTTTTTTTGTAAATAATTCATTGAGACTATAATAACGTAACATAAGTGAAATAACTATTTCTAAATTTTTAGTAGTAGTGGTTTGGAGTTTTGTGTTCAACTTGTTCAGATTATGAAGATTTTGGAAAAGATTAAAAAGTTGAAAATTGATTAGTTGAAAATTGAACAAAACTCAATGTTTAATATTTATGTTTCTGGTCATTTTGCTAGTGTAAAAAAGCATAGTTACAGCATTTTTGTCATTTTGCTAAGTTTCATCAAATTTAGGTAAAGCTCGAATAAAACATTTGTCGGAGGTGAAAAAGCGAAATTGGTTATGCAGAGCTTTTACAAATCATACTTTAAGCATATTTACAAAGATTGGT
>OY856186.1:60331799-60546223 GCA_963693315.1 Diogma glabrata
GATCTGACTCAAACACAATTAACATTTCATTTTTCATTTTTCCATTACAATAGTTAAATTTTTCTCCTAACACAGACCAGCTTCAATTCGTACATTAACATAAATATAAGAACGCACTCGTTTTTTTGGTTTGTTCAGTTGCTTGACTTTCTTTTAAAGAAAAAATAAAAAAAAAACGTCAAAAGAAAATCACATTTTTCCAATTTTGGATTTTGAGATTCATTCTGATTTTGGTTCTGATAAGAAAATGTTTGATTGAATTTGTGAACCAAAATCTGTTTTTAAATTAATTTGTTAATTACTTTGAATTGGTTAAGTTGTTATTACAAATAAATACTAATTCCATTGTTGGTTCTTCAAACAAAATGTTTAATTCAGTTTTTTTTACAAAATTCCGATTTTGTTATTAAAGAAGAAAACAATTCAGCTTTGTGTCAATAACGACACAAATATTTTTATACTAAAAATAAGAAATAAACATAATCTTATATTGTTGTTAAAGTTTGTTCTAAACATCTTTATGTTCAGTAAAAATAAATAAGTTCATTGATAATTACATCAAATTTTTGTAATGCTATGCTTAACCACACAAAAAAAATGTTCTATGAAGTTTTGAATGGTGTGTTTCAAATTATATGTGCCTGGAAACGAAAATAAAATAATAAAGTGATGCATATCATAAATTACGTTTGATTTATTTTAAACATGAAGATCAAATGCCTGTAGTACACACAAATGAACATTTCAATATATTTATCAATAATTTGCTGAGAAATTGTAAACAAGCTATAAAACTATTTAAGGAAGGGAATTAAAAGCTAACATCAGATGCTGCTGAATTTTCTTTTGAAATTAAATTTTGGGAAATAGGACATCATACTGGAAGTGTTCACCAATCAACAGTTTTTTAGTTCAAGGTATTTTAAATTATAGATATATTAATTTTTGTTTTTTTTCTTTCCTTTGGAATGTCCGGCTAATGTTATAAAAATTTAAGGGATTCCCAAATCCTTGTGTTCGTCTGGGGATAACGTTATCCCGCAGCAATTTTATTTGTATTATCAAAAGTCTCAATAGGTGGCTCCGTATCAGGGCCTAATGTCAATACGTGGCGTTTCGAAACAAAGACCGTGGGTTTTTTTATATATAGAAATATACTAGGGCGTAACCAACTGGTTATTTTGGCGGTTATTTCGGTATTTTTTTGGATATATTTTTTTTATATATATATTTTATTATCGTACGATACGGTAATTTTGCAAATTTTTGGCAAACCTGCTTTGTGTGGAGGTTGCAATTTTGCAAAAATTGTTATTTTTTTGGATAGGGCGTTGTCAAACCGGTTTGGTTTGAATTAAATAATAATTAATAACAAAATATTTTGTAATAATAATTGGTGGAATTAATTTTTGGGATAAACCAGATATTGGTTTATTTTATATCCTTTTATTTTTATATAACATTTTTTCTGTGTATTTGGGGTGCCCAAATTGTTAGGAATAGATAGATATTTGTTTTTAAATTTTTTATATATAATATACAACTCAATCAGGAGGTTTCAGGGGGGGATAAGTAGGAGTCGGCCAGGGGGGTGTGAGCCGTGGATGAATGTGGTGGATGTAATAATAAATGTGGTTTTGAATGAGGTGAAAAATAGGATATATTTGGAAATTATGGATGATATTTATGGAGAACGGTATGATAAGTTATTGAGTGATCTGATTCGTGAAATAGTGAATGAGGAAGTGCATGAGGAGGTGAATGAGATGAATATGGTGGTTGATATAGTGAATGAGGAAGTGAGTGATATAGCGAATGAGATGAATATGGTGGGTGATATAGTGAATGAGGAAGTGCATGAGGAGGTGAATGAGATGAATATGGTGGTTGATGTGGTGGATGAGGAAGTGAATGTGGGCTGGCGAGAAAGAAGGAGGATTAATAAAAATAGGAGCTCTCATCTGAAAAGAAAGGAGAAGAGGAAGAAGGAAAAGGAGAGTCGCTTGGTCGTGGAGCTGGGAGCTTCCTCGACCAAGAGTACTCAAACTGAGGAGCTGGTTGAGGAGGTCCCCATCTCACCGACCACGCGACAGGAAGAGGAGTGGTCTGGTCCACAGGAGGCCCCTGTTCCTCATTGTATAATTAGTTAAGACTAATTTTTTTTATTTTTGAAAAAAACCGTTTTGGGACAGCAATTTTTTTGGAGATTGTTTTTTGTGCTGTCATCTGCTTTTAGTAATACTAATTGTTTTTATTTGGAAAAAAGAAAACCGTTTTGGGGAGGCAGTTTTTTTTGAAATTTTTTTATGCTACCACGTACATATTGTACATATTTTTGGTATACTATTGTACATATCTTTTGTATATCCTGTACATATTTTTTTTTTATATACATAGTACAACTTTTTGTACATAATGTATATTTATACTTGGTTATATATTGTACATATTCTTGGATGATGCAATTAATTTATATATGAAATTAATCGTATGTTTTTTTTGATTGTGGTTAAGTCATGTTTTTATGAGTTTTAGGATGTTATTAACGTAATAAAAGTTAACATTGACCAAACAGTTTTCAACGGTTTTGTATAAGTTTAAATCTTTCGTCACTACTTTCAAAGTATTATTGGTCTGAGTTTATGGAAGTACAATTGGAAATAATTAATTCCCATCAACTTTACAGAGTGAGCCGGATCCAAATCAATATCTCTACATTTGTCATCATAATGATCCGCGGATGTACGTATACATATCTCGTATGAGTCCATTTTAGCTACCACCATTTTTTTTAAATTATTTTTTTTATTGCGATTAATTTTAAAAAAATGGTAGAAATATAGAAACAATTATTCTTAGCTAACATTTATTTTTGTTTCGAATACAATAAATAAAGCGAAAGATTTAACCTGAACAAATATATTAGAATTAATAATTTAAAGATTAGTAAGCTTAGTTTTAAATTTAAAATAATCGTAATTTTTTTTATAATGTAAATTACCAATTTATTATTTAGTCTGAAGATTTAATTTAATTAATTTCATGTAAAACCTTATTAACACATATTATATATTTCATGTTTCGATTTAGCATTTTTAAATAAGAAATTATTTAGATTATGGATAAGTTATGTATTATTTACTTTATGTTAATGTATAAATTCTCCTTTCTCAGCGGTAGGCCTAAAAAGCCATCCATGGGGCTTATCCCCTTAACATTGATGTCGTTCTTAGATCGCCTATGACCACCGGGGTTATGCGATCGAAGAACATTGGTTTCTTCTCTTCATTCGGCGAGGAAGTCCTCAGGGACGAGGAGTGGTGTTGCTGTGTTTGTACTTAGGTGCAAACCAGTAGTACCATTCTTTGCTCAGAGGCTTCTTCGGTGTAATAAAGAGAAGAACCAATTGTACTTTGCTTTCAGGATCAGAGGCTTCACCTCATACAAATTCAAAAACTTTTCCATTTTTCCACTTAGCTTTTACAATAGAACAATTTTTCATAGAGTTTAGGGTTTGAAGTCTGGTGCTCGGGAGCGTTCTTCAACTTTCGCATTAGGTTTAGTTGTAATTTATTTGTAGGTTAAACAAGCACAACTGGGTCAGTAGAAATGGACCTAGTGTCTAATCGTGACAGTTGTGATTGTTTTATTAGGTTGGGGAGAATCTGTTCTGTAGAATCTGGTCGTTAGGGGCTTTTCTAGTCAGTTCTCACATGCATGGTTGGAGTGGGCTCGCGAACGCGATATTTTAAATTTAAACAATATGGATATTGTAACCATACTTACTTTTTAAATTGTCTCCAGACGAATCTTGATTTTGGGAATCTCTTATGATATTAAATAAAAATAAAATAAATCAAACAAATTTTTCAAAAATTAAATAAATAAAATTTTTATTAAATAAAATAATTTTTTTCTAAATTAGTTAATTTTAGGTAAATAAGTAAATACAAATTTTTCTATTAAATACGCATAACATCAAGAAATAAATATTCTTTATTTTTTTTAAAAATAAATCAATATTTGGAGCTAAGACGGTGCATCCAATAAATAAGCATTTTTTCAAATATTTTTATTTTTTCAATTTCTTTTAAAAATAAATAAATATTTTTAGGGGTGCTATCGTCAATAAACAATTTTAGATATATGATTTTTCTTGAATTTCAGCATATCTGGAATTAGAAATAAATAAATTATTTTATAAATATCACAATATTTTAGGTATTTTTGAAAAAAAAAGTCAAGCAATTTTGAGTAAACAACTAAAATCTGTCTTTGCGAAAAGAAAATAACTTTTTCTTTGTGTTTTCGAATTGGGGGTGTTCTGTGTTTTTTTCCTTTTTCATTTCCATCGGACGATTTTACCGGGCGTATTAATCCACTTAATTTAGTGATATTGTTTTTTTTGCTATTGGTTTTGTTATTGTTGTTCGCATTCGGGAATTTTACAACTTATTATATAAAATGTCAAGTCAAATAGACATTGACCATCCATTTTATGGATTGGAACCCAGCGAACTGCAAATTGAATGTCTGGTTCGAGGTGTGGATTTCAGAGGGGTCAATTGGGCAGAGGAACTTCGAAACCATGCGGTACAAGGTTCAGTTCCATTAACTGTATCTCACGCGAGAGATTTGGTAGCTGAGTCTCAAATGGTGGTGCAGGCAGCACAACTAATTGTGGATCAGATACGTAGACTTCAGCCACCGATTAATCAGCCATTCTTAGATGGTCTGGCTAATCGTGTGTTGCACTATACAGGGAGGATGAATAGGTTGGGTTCTCGCGATGATTTGCAAGAAGCCCGCACCTACGCTATCTCCCAATTGTCACGCGCTTGGGATATAATAAGATCGTTGTCGACACGTCCAGTTATGCAGAGTAAACCAGGAGGATCATCTGTACCATCCGAATCGCCTGCGTTTCAGCCAGATGAGAGATCCACTCCAATACCAGTACAGCCAATAACTGATACGATACACAGTGTAAATCGTGGGTATCAACAACAACAAAGACGGGCAGAACAATTACCACCATCGTATTTTCAACAATCAGGTTTAAGAGCGGAGGACTTCGCATTACCACAACTGGGTTCATCGTTCCAAGCTGGACAAATATACATCAATCCGGCATTGGTACAGCAGCCTCTGAATTATCAACCGATACCACAGGAGCAGTTACAACAATTTCAAACAAATTATCCACAAGCTCCATTAACAGCACCACCACCATACAACCCACTTCCTCAGGTATCTCGTGTCGCGGCTCCAGCATTGTCACCGGGAGCATACCGAGAGGTACGTAGGAACAATTTGAGTCGTTATGACTCAAATTGGGTTCCGAACTTCACAGGGGATGGTCACCCTCCTGATGTTCATGAGTTTATTCATCGAGTGGAGGCGGCTGCAAGGAGGGACCGTGTGTCCTGGGACGACCTGAGGTCGATCGTTCCACGGTACCTCAAGGCAGCTGCCGATAGATATTATTTGAATTTAACTCATGAATATGAGGAAGTGACCTACTCAGTGCTTAGGGAAGGACTCCTACGCACCTTCGGTACGCTCACCGATGATAAAGCGGTATTACGTGTTCTTTTGAACCGTAAACAGAAAGTCAAAGAGAGCGTTTATGAGTATTTAGTTGAAGTGGGTTCGTTGAATCGAAGATTAGTTCGACCATTTGCTGCAGCTGAATTATTAGAAATCGCTAGGGAAGGGCTGAGTGTAGAACTGAAAAACGCTACACTTGCAGCAACAATCACAACTATGGACGAGCTTCGGACATTGTGTCAGAAGTTCGAACGTTTGTGGTCTACACCAGTCCCAACCAGAATGTCAAACTTAAGGATTAGCGAACTACAGCAAATGGACGACTATGAATCAGAAATAGATCCAGAACAAGATGGATATATTGAAGCTGTGGATACACAACCTAGAAGAATTCTGCAACGACCTGTGATATCATCTGGTAATACTAATCCACCTGGTCCATCAATGTCCAGACAACCAATTGTCTGTTTTAGATGCGGGGTAAATGGACATCGAGCTCCTGATTGTTCTGAAAACAGAATAAAACTGTATTGCTGGAAGTGCAACAAACCTGACGTAATTTATGCAAACTGTTCTTATTGTCACCCGTCGGTAAACTATCGACCGAGAGTACATGCTTCGGGAATAGTACCCTCGGTTCAACAGCCAATGAGCCCGAAGAAAGCGACGAGAGATGTAGGAACACAAGACGATCTACCACCAAAGAAACCAGAATAAAATCATCTAGCACATTTAATTTCCCATCGTTACATCGAAGTTATTTTAGACGTCTAGAACGTAACATCAGATATTGGAGGATGAGGAAATTATTTCGCAAAGCTTGTATTTCATCTATCCTTTCAGAAATAAAGGATCCTCGGCCGCGATTAACAATCAAGATTTTGGACAAACATATCTCCGGATTATTGGATAGTGGAGCTTCCATCACAATACTTGGAAGAAATTCCTTGGAATTATTGGAATCATCAGGAACAACCTACCGTAAGTACACTTCGTGTATTCGTACGGCGGATGGTACTGCAAATAAAATTTTGGGTTACATAGAAGTTCCAATAACTGTGAATGGCTCCACTAAACCAATGCGGTTTCATATTGTCCCTGGACTACGAGAAGAGCTCTACCTGGGCATAGATTTCTGGGAGAAATTCGGTATTGTTCCTTCTTTTGTTAGTGAACTGACTCGTACAGAGCCAACAACTTTAAATACACACAACCTCACCACTGATCAGCAACATGAACTGGATAGGATCAAGGATTCTTTCCCGTCATTTGAAGTGTCTGGGCTCGGAAAGACTTCTTTGGTTGAACATGTCATCGATGTTGGGGATAATGCACCTGTTAAACAGAGGCATTACCCCACATCGCCGGCTGTTCAACTAAAGGTTTATGCCGAACTCGACCGGATGCTTCAAATGGGCGTGATCGAAGAGTCTAACAGTTCTTGGTGCTCGCCAGTGGTCTTGGTACAAAAACAATCTGGTAAAAACAGATTGTGTATTGATAGCCGTCGTGTCAATTCACTAACGAAAAAGGACGCTTACCCACTTCCCTTGATTGATGGCTTACTAGGTCGTCTAAATAGCACAAAGTACATTTCCAGTATTGATCTCAAAGATGCTTTCTGGCAGATTCCTCTGGCGGAAGCATCTAGAGACAAGACAGCCTTCACAGTGCCTGGTCGTCCATTGTATCAATTCCGGGTTATGCCCTTCGGATTGTGCAATGCTCCCCAGACAATGTGTCGGCTAATGCACAAAGTGATACCACATCAATATCACGAAAATGTCTTTGTTTATTTAGATGATTTATTGGTAGTCTCTTCCACGTTCCAGGAACATATGGAATTGCTGTCCAAAGTCTCTTCGTTGTTGAGAGCGGCTGGGTTAACAATAAACCTCAAGAAAAGTAAATTTGTTCTGAGAGAGGTGAAATATTTGGGATTTTTGGTTGGTGAAGAAGGTCTTCGAACAGACCCTGACAAGGTAAGAGCTGTAGCAGAGTACCCAGCTCCATCTACAGTAAAACAAATACGACGTTTACTAGGAATGGCTGGTTGGTACCAACGTTTCATACCAAACTATGCAAGCGTGGTATCACCAATTACAGATTTATTGAAGAAGAGCTCGGGAAAATTGAAATGGACATTGGGAGCGCAAGCTGCTTTCGAAAATTTGAAACGATTGCTGACTACAGCACCAGTATTAATAAACCCTGATTATAATAAAGAGTTCTTTATTAGATGCGATGCGAGTCTGACAGGGGTAGGTAGTGTATTATATCAGGTCGACGAGGATGGACAAGAGTGTCCGATAGCTTTCATGTCGAAGAAATTAAACCAAGCTCAACGAAACTATTCAGTTTCTGAGCTGGAATGTCTTGCGGCAATTCTGAGTGTGAAGAAATTCAGGGGCTATGTTGAAGGTCACCGATTTACTATTGTGACTGATCACTCAAGTCTGAAGTGGCTTATGTCACAGAAAGACTTGAGTGGTCGTCTGGCTAGGTGGAGCCTAAAACTCCAACATATGGATTTTACCATTGTCCACCAAAAAGGTACCCAAAATATAGTCCCTGATGCTCTATCTCGTCTTTATGACGATACTCACGAGGAATTGACGGAAGCATTAACACATCACATTAACGACATCAAAATCGACAATGAAGGTTATCGGCACAAGGAATATACTGATATGATAGCTAAGGTTCGTTCATCACCCAAGGACTTTCCATCTGTTAAAGTCGTGGACGATAAGCTATACATACGTATTGAGCCAAGACCTGATGCAATACCCAACGATGTTCCTGTGTGGAAGCTCTGGATTCCAAAACCGATGACTTTAGGCATGATTCAGAAACATCATAATGATAGTACTGCTGCACATGGAGGTGTTAAAAAGACATTAGAATTACTTCGACGTCTTTATTATTGGCCGGGCATGGCGTCACAGGTACACAACTATGTTGTGTCCTGCGACACATGTAAACAAACAAAAGCCACGAATCAGATATTGCGTCCTCCGATGCAATATCAATTCGAAACAGCACGTCCATGGCAGAGAGTCTATATAGATTTTTTGTGACCGTACCCTCGTTCTACACTTGGGAATACGGTGTTACTGATAGTTCTGGATCATGCTACGAAGTTTGTAATACTGAAACCGCTTAGAAACGCAACTTCACCGAAGGTGAATGCTTTTCTAAAGAATGAAGTGTTTCTTACTTATGGGGTTCCAGAGTTTCTACACAGTGATAATGGCAAGCAGTTCACTAGTAGGAACTTTCAAAGTCTTTTGTCAGATTTCGGCATCAAACATATTAGGACTGGTGTGTATAGTCCACAGAGTAACGCGTCAGAGCGGGTCAACCGATCAGTTTTAGCAGCAATCCGAGCGTTCTTAAAAGGTCAACATACCAAGTGGGATGCACAAATTGGTGAAATTGCATATGCACTGCGAGCTGCAGTACATTCTGCGACAAAGTACTCACCGTACTATTTGCTATTCGGGCAACATCCGATACCAGATGGTAACATTTATCATCTGATGAGATCACTTCACATGCTGGGTGAAGATATTGGTGAGGAAATCGAACGCTCTGATCACTTGACCATGCTCAGAAAGCGAGTACAACAGAACCTGTCTGTAGCTTTTAAGAAATCACAACATCATTATAACCTGCGATCTAAACTACGAACCTTCGAACCACAACAACGTGTGTATGTACGGCAGCATCATTTGAGTGACGCTACTAAGAAATTCTCGGCGAAATTGGCTCCAAAGTTCTTACCTGCAATGATTAAAACTAAGATTGGAAATGTACTTTATGAGTGCATAGATATGAGCGGTAAGAATCTTGGAGTTCATCATGCGAAGGATATCAGGGAATGATGTCTTTTCGTTAGGTAGGGTCGTTCCTCTGGCTAGTGTCGTCGCTGTGGTTCACATCTTCTGGGTCATACTTGCTGGTAGTATCGGGGTGTCAATAGTGCTGGCGTTCTGATGGATGGTCGGTCTCAATACTCAGTGGAGTTCCTCGCGGACTTCATGAGTGTAGGGATTGGTCATCGGTCGTGACGCCAGTGGCTGTTGATACTCCGATCCCAGATACAACTTCTTAATAAATGCAGTTCGGTGGTTTCCTGTCATGAAAGGGATGGCGACGTTTTTTTGTGACTTCAAGATTGAAAGTCTTGCTTAACATCTTGAATTCATGGTTTGTAACGTCGGCTTTATGCTAATTAACATGATAAAACCAATCCCTATTCTTGATCTGACTCAAACACAATTAACATTTCATTTTTCATTTTTCCATTACAATAGTTAAATTTTTCTCCTAACACAGACCAGCTTCAATTCGTACATTAACATAAATATAAGAACGCACTCGTTTTTTTGGTTTGTTCAGTTGCTTGACTTTCTTTTAAAGAAAAAATAAAAAAAAAAACGTCAAAAGAAAATCACATTTTTCCAATTTTGGATTTTGAGATTCATTCTGATTTTGGTTCTGATAAGAAAATGTTTGATTGAATTTGTGAACCAAAATCTGTTTTTAAATTAATTTGTTAATTACTTTGAATTGGTTAAGTTGTTATTACAAATAAATACTAATTCCATTGTTGGTTCTTCAAACAAAATGTTTAATTCAGTTTTTTTTACAAAATTCCGATTTTGTTATTAAAGAAGAAAACAATTCAGCTTTGTGTCAATAACGACACAAATATTTTTATACTAAAAATAAGAAATAAACATAATCTTATATTGTTGTTAAAGTTTGTTCTAAACATCTTTATGTTCAGTAAAAATAAATAAGTTCATTGATAATTACATCAAATTTTTGTAATGCTATGCTTAACCACACAAAAAAAATGTTCTATGAAGTTTTGAATGGTGTGTTTCAAATTATATGTGCCTGGAAACGAAAATAAAATAATAAAGTGATACATATCATAAATTACGTTTGATTTATTTTAAACATGAAGATCAAATGCCTGTAGTACACACAAATGAACATTTCAATATATTTATCAATAATTTGCTGAGAAATTGTAAACAAGCTATAAAACTATTTAAGGAAGGGAATTAAAAGCTAACATCAGATGCTGCTGAATTTTCTTTTGAAATTAAATTTTGGGAAATAGGACATCATACTGGAAGTGTTCACCAATCAACAGTTTTTTAGTTCAAGGTATTTTAAATTATAGATATATTAATTTTTGTTTTTTTTCTTTCCTTTGGAATGTCCGGCTAATGTTATAAAAATTTAAGGGATTCCCAAATCCTTGTGTTCGTCTGGGGATAACGTTATCCCGCAGCAATTTTATTTGTATTATCAAAAGTCTCAATATCGGTTACGACGGCTGGCCGGTGGACAGACGGACATTATTTTTTGCTTTTATAGAATCGTACCTAAAACGTCGAGAAATGCCAAAAAAGTGGGGGTAAGAATTTCACTTTCGACTCGAGATTGTAGTACTTTGGTCTTTCAGACCGAATTAATAAATTTTTATGCTAAGCTCAATATTTCAAAACTAAATGATAATAATATTGCTACAATTCGAACAGAATGAAATATAAAACAAAACTTTATTTAACCTAACCTACCTTATAAAAAAAAATTAAAAGTAAAATTCAAATAATGTAAGTCGTCGTTATCAAATATGCTTTAGTAAATAGTTCTAAGAAAAGGGATGATATAACAACAAATAAAATAGATTCAAAAAAACTGAAAAGAAATTTTTTATAAGTCTAAAATTGTTTAGACATTGAAAAAACGGTTTAACTAATCTCATAACGATGACTTGCTACAGCATGATAATTGCTACAGCATTAATAGTTAGTATAAACTAGGAGGTCCTGGCGTGATCCGCTACGCTTATAAATAAAGTTTTTGCGTAGACATTTTGTTGACGTAGAAGCAATGATTTCAAAAGGTGGTAATGAGAAATGCTAGCATATAATTTTTAATTTTTCTTTTTAAATATATGAATGAAAAATAATCAGAATTCTAGCTGATCAGTTCGGATATATGACAAATTAGCGATCAAATAAGTTAGAGATCAAATAAGCTTACTTGAAAACTTATTTGATCGCTAATTTGTCATATATCCGAACTGATCAGCTAGAGTTCTGATTATTTTTCATTCATATATTTAAAAAGAAAAATTAAAAATTATATGCTAGCATTTCTCATTACCACTTTTTGAAATCATTGCTTCTACGTCAACAAAATGTCTACGCAAAAACTTTATTTATAAGCGTAGTCTACGCAAAAACTTTATTTATAAGCGTAGCGAAGCACGCCGGGCCCTCCTAGTCAACATTATTACGCATATTACGCATATGATCTCTTCTATTCCGACGACTCGATCTACCACTCACATCCAAACGTACGTGGTCTTGGCATCGAAATAAATAAATATATCAATATATCAAAAATATCAAACAAATAATATCAATTTTTATATCAATAAACAAAATATCTTTATATCAATATCAAATATCTTTATATCAATTATCAAATATCTTTATATCAATAAACAAAATAATCGAAATAATATCGAAAACCTTCCATGTACAAAGACAAAAGACGACTGAAATGAAATACACTGAAATTTTATTAGAACGCATACAATACGTTTATTACTACTCACTACCAAAGAAAATATAAAAAAGAAAATATAAAAAAATAAAATAAATGTTTAATTTCGTTTTTGTATGTATGCAAACTTATAATGCATATTTATATAAAAAGTTTTTCGTATATAATAACTTTTTTATTTATGATCCGAAAAATCCCAATCCCAGACCTAAGTTACAATAATATCAGTTAGCACTGAAAATTTGAAATCAATCAAAATTCGAATAAAAAAGCCTTAGGCTGCACCAAGTTTTTTTTAACGTATTAATATATAAGATAATATTGTACACTAACGCGAACAACTTTTTCGATTTGGTGTAGTTCTAAAAATTCTTTTTTTTTTATTGGAAGTTAGGCATGTTTAGTGTTAATATAATTATTAATACATTAACGTCTCTGAATATCCGAAGATACCATGCCAACTAGGGATTATAATCAATTGAGAATTAAGTTTCTTTTAGAAATTTATGAACGTTGACTTTGAACTTTTGAGGGTTAAAGTTATCAGGGAAAACCCACGAAGGTAATGAATTCCAGAGATGAGAGACTCTGTTGAAAAAGTCGCGTTGGAAGGCTACAGTTCTACATCTAATTATTTGAACCGTAAAAGGATGGGCCGCTACCGATGCTCTGGTATGACGCGATAGGTCAAAAAAATCTAAAACCAAAAAGTTGTATTTCACGCACCTGTATGTTGTATCATAAATAACTATTAGATTTCGCTGCTTATTTTGAATGTTTTAACGAACTAAAAGTTATCATGCCTATCAATTCAAAAATAACTTTTATCTGATAAATATGTGTAATGAAGAAAATTATTAACAATATAAAATAATTAATCATTACCAATATTCCTAAACTGAGGGTTATACCATTAGTCGAAGAGGAGAAGGGGTGTTTTGATTTGCTTTGGAAAAGTTTTTAAAAAATGGCGGGAGTCTAACAACTGCTGATTTTTTCACTTTGCATTTTACGTCTATTCGTACACTACACCCTTGCTTCGTTCATGAATCAATAATCTATAAGATTTTAGACGAAATTTAACAAAGTGGTGGCGGATCTGTTTATTTGAAACTTTAATAACTTTAGGTTTTGATAAACGCTGTTTATGAAACCAATGAGGCATCTGAATTGCCGGTTTGTTACCGTCAATAGAAACAACATTTACTTTTACGCGTGATTGGCATTCGTAGATCATAATTTATGCCTACAGTTTTATGGCGGTAAATATACGTCTAACAGCATTATTTCGGTGTTGCTTGTTCCAAAAGAATCATTTTGTGCTAATGTGATTAAATTATTTATCAATAACACAGATAATCGCTAAATTTTAATAAACGTAATTCTTTATGCTATTTCATAACACCACTTCAAATGTCACTAATTCTTGCGATTCTGTTCAACCCTAATTCGTCCTAAGTTATCTTAAAAATTTGAAGAAAAAAATTGACTAACTACCATGTCTATAAAAAATGAAACTCACAACATAATAATTTCATTTAAAAAAATTAAAATCTTATTTCAAATAAAAGAATAGAACCTAAGAAAGCTCTTCTTTAATTAAAAGAAAATAAATTGCTTTGTGAAATTAAAAACCCAACACGATTCACAAATCAAAAGAGATTAGCACACCTGTGACTATTTCATAGAGATATAATCTCCCTATCTTGTTGAATTCTTGATTTTTCTTTACTTTTTTTTCATGTCTCTTAATGTTTTCTATAATTTTCCATGATTTTCCCTGAAAAACATAGTTTTTGTGTTCTCTTGAAAATATTCATGAAAACACGTCACTTGTATTGTTGGATGGTTATTTTTGTCATTAAATAGGAGAAAAACTTAAATTTGATAATTTAAGAGAAAATTCATTTAACTGAGGAAAGAAAATCGGAAAATAGATGAAAATTTCCCCATGCATAATGGTATGAACATTTTTATTCGGTTCATTTTCGTTTTTAGTGTTTTCCAAATTTGCAAAAATACTTTCTGTAGTTTACTGTTTTCATGTTTGTTTGTTAATTTTTCTATCTTGCTTCGAAATTGATTTCTTAAGCTAAATAATTTTAATTGATCAAATTTAGGAAAACAAATTTTTTGGGGTTTATACCATTTTTTTTATAATACAAGAAACCATCTTAAGTCCTTTTTTGATTCGGTTTACCATAATGCTTTGTTTTGTGTAATGCTCCGACACACATTCTTGGCAAATGCTTAATTGTTTTCTCAGTGATGTTTTTATTTCTGCATTATATTTTGTCTTTTGCAGATCAACTACCAAAGTTCTTTATATCTGTTTGGCTGTACTAGTTAGGCAGTTTGATTCAAATCAATTTTTTTTTGTAATAGTTTGTTCAAGAGTGGTTGAATGTTTAATTATGTTTTTCAATAATTTTATCCCTATACATACACTCAAAGTGAGAATATTTAACGGTATTAACGTTTTGCGTTACTGGACATGGGCCTACAAAACACCAACTATGTTGCTGCTGCTAAAAAGTGTAAATTTAAACAAGAAACGATTGAACACGCCTTCTGCGACTGCCGTGATTGTACAAAAACAAGGTAAACAAACAACTAGTACACCTTTTTCTTACCAAATCTGTTTTAGTGGGTTCCTTATCACCGAGATAGTGGTCTAGTCTCAGGAGTAAGACCTTAGCGTTCATTCCAACATTCCAGCAAGTTCTGGTTCCTATTGACTAATGCATCTTCCGTTTTATTGGTGTCTAACAATTAAAAAAACTTCTCATCTGTATGCCTTATACTCCTAGCAAGGAAGATCATGCGTAAAAGTGGGTGAATATACTGCCGCAGCTGAATGGAGTACTTACGCTTAATTAAGCTATAACCCCCTCCAACTATTACAATACCTGCTTGTTTATACAGTTCTCCACAAGCTGATCGACTCTAGTCATATTCTCTGGGTTAAGAAATTGAATTGTGTTGTCTTAGCTTTTTGAAATCTGGTCTTCTTTAGTCTTCCTTACTCTGATTCTTCCACTATCACCTACACTCACAATGTCAGTCTTTAGCAGCTGTTTACCTATTACGAACTGCAGACTGGTACCAGCGATGATTTTACGATTTGTTAATTGTTATGTTTGTTATTTAACTCTTGTTTCGGGCTCCGATCAAAAATACTTGCAAAATTTCCTCTTCCCTCATGTAAATTATTGAGTTGTTTGTTCATAGAAATTTAAAGTCAAGATCGGATTTCAACAAACTTACTTCCTTGAGCATATTTTGTATTTTGTCATATGATCTCGTAGAAAGATAACCTCGGTGGGAGTATTTCCGCCAGTTTCGTTGATGAATAGAATTCATCAAACGCCATTGAGATAAATGTCCGCGATTTCTCTATGACAAGTACCGGGGTTTTCATTACTTTTATTTTGTTATTAAAATTGAAGCTATAGATTTGTTTAAACAAATTGCTTTGCGTGGCCCTCTGTTTGCTTACTACTTCGAGCCTTATGTACATCAGCATCGTTTGACCCACATAACCCTACAAAACCAAGTAGACTGAGTATCAAATCGCGAAATATGCTTCCCAATAATTTTTTTGCAGTGTGGATGGCCTTGCAGTTCACAGATATCGCACTCAAAATATGCTTTAGCTCCACGTATCTTGTTTACCTATTTTACAGAACGTATGAACAGCACTATGGTACGGCACTTTACACACTTTTGCAACATTAGAGCCAATGCCCTTACAACTTATGTCACACAAATTTTAATTTCAAACTATAATTCTAATATTCTTTATTATTGTCAATTTTTATTATTTTTATTTTTTATATTTGCAAATCATTTTTCTATTTAAACTTTACTCATAGAAATATTGATTAATAATGGTGTCAAAGAAGAGGAGAGGAGAGAAGCTCCCGAATAACTTCAAATAACAATAGGCTCTCTACCAGTATGACATACAGTTGATTTAATAGTGGGACCAACAATGGCAGTAATAGTAACAACGGAGAAAGTTACACATCTTGTTAAACGTAGGGTTACTACCAAGCAAAAAATATTCGACCATTTAAAAATCAGCGGAAGATTCAAGCTCGATACTTTAAAATACAAAAACAGTTGATATATTCAAATGAATTGTCACGAAAAAGAGTATAAAAGTTAAGGATCTGGAATGATATTAAAGCAAAAAAAGTCAGGCAAGTGCGAATATAATTCGCTCGCTGAGGGTTCCGTGTATATAATATGAGAAGAAAACAGTTTTTGTAAGTATAGTTTCAAGTTGGGTTGAATCTTACCCAAAGCTGTTTATGGTGGCTAAAGAAAGCTTCAATAACGCCAGCTTCTAAATTATTTATATTGGAAAATACATTATCAATTGTGGTAGCCTCAACTGTTGTTGGTTCATGAATTTTTCTTTGTAAATTTTTTTGTAGAAAATAGTTTGAGAGCCAGTTTTGAGGATTTTTATTGAAACCAACGGAAAAAACGGAGAAAAAGTGTCGTCAAATTATTTCCAACGAGTGCATTGTTAACACAGTCGAGTGATTTGTCTACTGAACATTGGGGAGATCGGTATATGAATTATAAAAAAAAATTATTTTTTGTCAAAATTTCCACTCTCAACCCCCTCAAAATAACATTTGAAATGATGATCCGACCGCTATAGTTTTCATTCAATCTTTACAACATTGCCCATAACCATGAATATTTTCAAATATTTTTCTTTTGTAATGTTCGAAGTTAAGGGGGAGGACAGGAATTTTTTTTCACATATTTTAATATAACTCAAAAACTGCGCTTTTGAAAATTACATAAAAAATTGTTTGGACTAGAACAAAATCAACCTTTCATATGATACCCCACTCAACAAGGTCTAAAATAATTTTTTTTCAAAATTTCCACCCTCAACCCCATCAAAATAACATTAGAAATGATGAGCCAACCGCTATAGTTTTCATTCAATCTTTACAACATTTCCCATAACCATGAATTTTTCCAAATTTTTTCTTTTGTAATGTTCGAAGTTAAGGGGGGGGGGACAGGAAATTTTTTTCACATTTTTTTACATAACTCAAAAACTGCGCTTTTTAAAATTACATAAAAAATTGTGTTGGACTAGAAAAAAATCAATCTTTCATATGACACCCCAATCGACTTGGTCAAAAATATTTTTTTTTCAAAATTTCCACCCTCAACCCCCTCAAGATAACATTTGAAAAGATGAGCTGACCGCTATAGTTTTCATTCAATCTTTACAACATTTTCCATAACCATGAATTTTTTCAAATTTTTTCTTTTGTAAAGTTCGAAGTTAAGAGGGGGGGACAGGAAATTTTTGTCACATTTTTTAACATAACTCAAAAACTTCGCTTTTGAAAATTGCAAAAAAAATTGATTTATACTTGAAAAAAAATCACCTTTCATATGACACCCCACTCAACAAGGTCATAAATAATTTTTCTTCAATATTTCCACTCTCAACCCCCTCAGAATCACATTTGAAATGATGAGCCGACTGCTATAGTTTTGATTCAATCTTTACTACATTGACCATAACCATGAATTTTTTCAAATTTTTTCTTTTGTAATGTTGGAAGTTAAGAGGGGGGGACAGGAAATTTTTGTCACATTTTTTAACATAACTCAAAAACTGCGCTTTTAAAAATTGCAAAAAAAATTGGCTTGGACTAGAAAAAAAATCACCTTTCATATGACACCCCACTCACTGAGGTCAAAAATAATTTTTTTTCAAAATTTCCACTCTCAACCCCCTCAGAATCACATTTGAAATGATGACCCGACCGCTATAGTTTTGATTCAATCTTTACAACATTGACCATAACCATGAATTTTTTCAAATTTTTTTTTTTCTAATGTTCGAAGTTAAAGGGGGGGGACAGGAAAGACAATACCCGTTTATGGCAATATCAAAAAAACTAAGCAGTCGAAAAATCATTGAAATTTTTTTTTGAAATATTTTGAACTTTCTCGATTGACCAAACTCGATTCCTTACAAAAAACTTTTGTTTTACTATCTCCTTATCTATGTTCATAAAATATAGATTAAAACAAATATTTGAATTTTTTTGTTATCAGTAGGCGTGGAAAAACACGTTTAAAAACTGTAGAAAATTTCAAGTTGATAGCACTTATAGTTTGTGAGTAAATTGATTATGTAGAAATTCGGACGGACACCGAAGTCTCACCAATAGGGTACCGTTTTTACTTTTTTAAAGTACGGAACCCTAAAAAATTAAAACCGCAGAGAGCTTTGGAGCTTAAAGAAATTAAATATTCATTCACATTTGAATAAAAACTTTTGTTGGTTGTAAATTGTATTGTTATTAAAATAGTGAATTCTTGCAAATATTAATGGGTTAATTCTAGATAATTCTTTAATGTTATTACTTATATTAAAAAAATACGTAATGAGTCATATGAACTATACGCAAGTTATACATTTTACGTGAAATATGTCACAGTCAGTTACTGTTCTTTATTTAATTCTTCTCAAAACTTGCTCGTCGTGTTATATATTTCAAATTTCATATACCAATCTTTCATATACTGAGCTATAAAAAATCAAAATGACTAAATATGATTTACGTACTAATCATCGTTGCGTAGTTACTTTCACGAGAAAGGAGTATTGTTTTTTGGTTTCATTGCTGCTTTATACAGTTGTCTACGTCTACCTGTATTTTTTTGAAAAATTTAAAAATTTGGAGCAATTCTCTGTTAATAATGTTGAACTTTACTTTAAATGCGCGTTTTTTTTAAACATGGTTGCCCCATAGGCCTACTACATGGGTCTTTTTATTAAATTTTATTGCAATGGTTAAAAAACAAAATAATAACATTGCACTCATAATAATTTTAACCTAATTTTCTGCTGCTTGCCTCTTCGTGACGATTGATGAGCTCCCCAGTCCTAAGATTGATAAATGATGCTGAAGAAAAAACCATAATTGAAATAATCATTTTCACTTTATACTCCTTCATACATTTTAAATATGTATTTGTTAATAGCCTATTGCAAATTCCAGCACAGCTCTTTCGGGTTCAATTGAGCTAGCATGTACTTGTTGGGTACTCCATTCATCTTCTCAAATTTATTCTAAATGATAATGTTGAATAGAGCACAGCAAACATTTATTATTTGATAACATTTGCAGGTGAATAACGTAGCAATCATTCACCCAATAATGATTTTTTCCTTGATTTCTTGCTCTGGCATGTAGCTTAGGATCTCGGTATTGTGTTATAAGCCACGGCTCTAATGGATAGCCAGATTCACCAGATAGCCATGTATTACGATCTCCATTTTGGTAGGATTCTTGCATTTTCGTTCTGTCTTTTGAAAGAGCTCATATTACAGCATCATAGGATGATCATGTGCATCTTGCACATACTGGCGGAATATGAAGATTATATTTATATGCCTGAAATAATTATATGATTAACTAATATCTCAAAAACAATTGATCACGTGCTTGTAACAGCGCGTTTCTTTTCGAGTGTTATGGATGTGCGATCCTTTAGAGGGGGAATACATTGGAAGTGATCACTTCCTTGTATGTGCTAAAGTAAGGTTCCACTTTCGAAATCCAGGCATTCCAAAATTCAATCAACGGATACGTTTTAACATCTCATCACTAAAGAATGCTGAAACAGAAGAGAGATATCAAAACCATATTGCCTAAACATTGGAGAAATCAGAAACCATTACTGGAGACGTCGATAAGTCATGGTATTTGCTCAAAGACGCTGTTTTAAGCGCTGCTGAGGGAATACTTGGACGACCACAAAACCACTCCCAGAAGCCATGGATGCATCAAGCATGTCTTGACGTTATTCAATACAAAAGAGATTGCTATCTGAAATGTCTACAAGGACGCAATACCAGGTCCATGAAAGGGAACTATAAACTGGCAAGAAAAGTCGTTACTAAGCTATGTAGACGAACGAAGAGAGAATGGTGGAAGAGACAGTGTGAGGAGATTGGAAGCTTCAATAAGGAACATCAATCGCGTAACTTCTTTCAACAAGTTAAGGCCTAAAAAAAGGACCTCAGCTAGATCGATTGCTATTCAAAACGAACATGAAGAGCAGGTATCTAAAAATATTTTAGTTACCTAGACCGCTTCTCAATCTTCTCAACTTAAGTGACCAGCAACAAGTGGGGCGACGAGCGAAGCTTATTCGTGCGTCAAAGGTACATGTAGACAAAACGACATGCAAAAATATTGCATAAATTATAACAAAATCAAAAATTGTGTCTTTTGCCAAAATAATAAAAATTATAATAAAATCAAAAATTTAAAATTTTTCAAAATTCTAAAACTATTCCAAAAATTCTTACAAAATCAAAAATTGAAACTTTTTTCAAAATTCTAAAAATATATATAAAATTCAAAAATTCTATTTTTTTTTCAAAATTTTTAAAATATTCCAAAAATTAAAATAAAATCAAAAATTTAAACTTTTTCAAAATTCTAATAATATTCCAAAAAATCTTAAAAATTCAAACTTTTTCCAAAATTTTAAAAATATTGCAAAAATTATAACAATATCAAAAATTGAAACTTTTTCCAAAATTATAATAAAACCAAAAATTTCAAATTTTTCAAAATTTTAAAAATATTCCAAAAATTCTTACAAAATCAAAAATTGAACCTTTTTTCTAAATTCTATTCAAAAATTTTTTTTGCAAAATTCTAGAAATATTCCAAAAATTAGAATAAAATCAAAAATTTAAACTTTTTCTAAATTCTAATAATATTCCAAAAATTCATACTTTTCCAAAATTCTAAAAATATTGCAAAAATTATAACAATATCAAAAATTGAAACTTTTTCCAAAATTATAAAAATTAAAATTTAAAATTTTTCAAAATTCTAAAAATATTCGAAAATTCTTACAAAATCAAAAATTCCAAAAATATTTCAAAAACTATAACAAATTCAAAAATTTCCATGTTCAATTATATTTACGTAAACAAACAGCTAAATTTTTTTTGCCAAAAAATTATCTACTCTCACACTACAATATTTTTTTGACAAACTTATAATGCAATAAAATTCTCAATAATATTTCATGTTCATTATACATTTCATTTCATACAAATAACTAATTTTATTTTTTTCTAAAAAAAATGAATGAAAATCATTCTTTTGACACACTTGACATTATTTTTTTGACTAACTTATAATTCTCATTAATAATAATAAAATTCCATGTCAAACAAATAATTAATATGATTTTTCCAAAAAATTGGGTAAAAACTAAATAAAAATCTTTCTTTTGACACACTTGACAACATTTTTTTGACAAACTTATAATGCCATTATTCTCAATAATAATAATAAAATTGCATATCAAACAAATAATTAATTTTATTTTTTTCCAAAAAATTGGGTAAAAAAACATTTTTTTGACAAACTTATAATGCAATTATCTAGTTTTTGATTTCACATACCAATCCCTACCATCCAGATTTCTCCACATTCTTTGTTCCTACTCGTAATCATTTAAAATGAACGTTTTTTATGCAAAAATTTGCATATTTCCTTGTTTTGACACACTTCCGGTACAGTTATCGAACACATCGTCCTTTCGGCTCTTACCATTGAGTGTACCTATTTTTAGAATTCAAAATTTTTAAAATCTCTTCAGCCGTTTTCTAGATTTCGTCGGTTGTGACGGCCGGCCGGCCGACACACAGACATACATTTTTTTTGCTTTTTTAGAATCAGTATCCTAAAACATCGAGAAATGCCAAAAAAGTGGGGGTAAGAATTTCACTTTTTGCTCATGAATGTAATACTTAGGTCTTTCAGACCGAAGTAATAAAAGAAAAATAATATACATATGAACCGCCATATTTGAAAAATTTAAATTAAAAATAATCTTATACAAATATAAAATTTTTGTTATCAGCGTAATATTTTTATAGAGCCTTTACTAAGGAACTCAAAAAAAATAAAATAATTAAAGTTGGCTGGGTCGTTCGAGCACGATTTAACTTTAAATTTGCCTTGCCTCTAAATTTTCGTCTTCTAATTTTCTAAAAATTCACCAAATTCTCTGGGTCTTTACCTATGTACGCCAATAGAGACATCAATTCAAAAACTCAAATTGAAAAAAAAAATATCGAAAAATGCTGCCAAAGTAATAAGTAAGTAAGTAAAATATTTACTATCGAACAAAAATGTTATTATAACATACCTGCAATTAGGTACATTTATTTTCGCTTCGATTATCACTATCGAAGCGAATGCAAATGATGTTACAACATGTCACCGCAGTTTTCGTAACAGTACCAATTTTATTTAAATATTACTGATATAGTTTTAAATTTTTAATTTGGTTTTAATTTATATTCGTAATATTTATGAATATCCATTCTTATTCGACCTCAATCAAATTTTATCCAATTTCCAATATAAAACCAGTTGTTGACCATCAGAGTCAACAAATTTGCAAACATATAATTCGTATTTTAAACTAGATACTTCAACAAAATAAAATCTTATGAAAATTCTAATTGTAAATGCATCTCCAAAAAATGTCAAATATTGCTTAAAATATAATTGATTAAAAATCTTCTTCAACAACAGAAATTTTACACCATATACAAAAAATGTAATAATTATAATTTCTCCTACTTTTTAATTGAGAAACCAAAATCTACACTTCCCCATCATTTAAGCTTTTTACTCTTTGTTGTTCGTTTTATTTTGAGCTTTTTTTATTTTTTTGAGAAAATGTAAAAGAAAATATTGATAATGATCCAAAAACCGCATGTGAAATTGTTATCACAATTCTTTTCTCTTTCTATCTCTTTCTCTGTCTCTCTTTAAACATAGAGAAAAATTCTCAAAAAAGAAAATTTCGATTATTAAATTTTTCGATTATAAATTCTAATTTTCTTTACGAGTGAGTGATAGAAAAAGAGTTAAGGGTGATGACAGAGAGCGTTTACATATTTCTATGTTTTACTCTCTGATGTTGATTTGATAACACATTGCGCGACATATACACTTCAACTTTACACGAAAAAAACGAAATATCGCGATTTACATTGTGCTCTTACTTCGTTTTTTGTTGTGTTTTTTTTTTTTTCATATTTGTATTTTCATTTTTTATCGAATTAATTCTCACATTTTTTGTTCTGTGTTTTTTTTTGTTTCTTTATTTTTGTTTTTGTAGGTTTTTACTTTTAATCATAAACGTAGTTAGTATGTGAAAGACTTTTGTTGAACGTGGTATTTACAATAAAGCTTAATTTCGATTTTCATAAAAGTTCACGTGAAAAGCAGTTTACTTTATTTTTTGGAATTTTGAAAAGATTAATTAAAATAAAAAGAAAATTGTTTGTGTTATATTATTTTTTATGTAACGATTTTTTTCGTGGTTGTTATCTAGTGAGGAAAATCTTTATTTTGAAAAGTGAGAAAGTGAATATATTGTTGTTAAGAATTAAAAATAAAAGAAAATGCAATGAAATATAATGAGAAAAGAAAATTAATTTAAAGAAAAAAAATTAAGAAAAACGAATGAAATTTTCTTATATAAAATTTAATTTACTGTGAAAGTTAGCAATTTATCAAGAGCATGTATATAGGAGTTTTGTTTTGATTATTCCTTTCGGATCTGTCAAATTAAAAAATTATACAAAAGAAAATCTATAGAAAGATTACAAAAAGAAATCAGGATAAATATTTTATATTAATGATTTAAGTTTCGATGTTGTTGTTTAAGAACAGGATAAAGTTGTCTTATAACAATTTAAATATATATTGAGAAGCTTAGTTGAGTGAAAATTTTCAAGTTTTCTTAGAGTTTTGGAAAAATCGTGATATATAGAACGTGGGAGATGTTACAAGTTTTTTAATTTTTCTTGTTGTTGTTGTTTGATTATGTAATATAAATGTAATATTCGTAATAGAATGATAATGTTGGTGTGATCTGGATTTGAGTTAGCCACTTGTTGCTATAAAAAGCTGATTCGTATAAACCACAGTAAAATGATGGTTGACCTATAGATCTTTCGGATTTAATTGTTATTCATCGAAAACTAATTTTTTTGATGTTTTGTATCGTAGGTTTTACCGGTTTTATATATACAAGCTTTTTGTTAACGGGAGTCACTCTTTAGTTTATTCTGAATAATGAGATGAGTTCTTTTTATAGAAATTCTGGAGTTTGGTCTTGATGTAACTGAATATTTTAACAGTAATTCATTCATTTATTTTCATTTGAATAAGTAAAAAAGTAAATTGTAAATATATCCAAGTTTTATACTAATTTCTTTTCGCCAAATGTTATCTTAAATTAATTTTAAACCCACCACCTTTGACCATCTTGAACTTGTCACTCACTCTAACTGTGATAATTCAAATAAATTTAAAATAAGAAATAAATTAAATATCCGAAAAAAATAAATGATCTAATTATAATTATATAAGAATTTTTTTTTCTTAAATTGCATTAAATAAAACAAACAACTACGATAAAAAAATGTCTATCATAATGAAATCTAATTCAATTTGCAAACGTTTTTTTAAAATCGTGATCTTCATGTTAAGTTTGCTTAGAGACGATGATTTTTGCCATAAAAAAATTCTTAAATTATCTTTTTGTATTAACAAATTATTAAGATTTACTAAACCAAAAAAAAAAACAATATGGAAAAATTACCTTGAGTGTAATGAATAAGATTTTTTGATATACGTAAATAATCAATCCGTAAACATGATTGTTTTTTTTTTACTTTCATTTCATGTCTCCATTCCCAAAACTTAAAGGTAAAGTTTGCTTGATTTATAATCATTAAGAATTAAATATGAAAAAAATATGAAATTTTACCACAATTTTTTTTTATTTTCGTAAAGATGAAAACAAGAAATAATACGATATTTATCTCAAAATATAATATAACATCGCGAACAGATGATTGTTGTTGCTTTGACATATAGAAATTGAAATGCAACACGTATTTTTTTTTCTTCTTTGTTTTGTTTTAAAGGGAATTTTTTAAGAAATTAAATCTTGTAAGATATTTGTTTGGATTCGTTTTTGTTTGAATTCTCGAAAGAAAAAGGTTTTTTGAAATCGTTAATTTGTTTTGTTTTATTGAATTAAATTTGATCGGTAAAGAATTATCTCCATCTACAATTAACTAACAGTTAAATAAGTTTTAATCTTGCGAAATTAAATTAAAATTGTCTATGATGTTTCTATTTGTAAATTTATTATGCTGCAGGCAATACTTGTGTTATCGTAATTATCAAAATAGATCACAAATTGAAAATTTGTTGGCAACTAAAGTGAAATTTAAAATTGAAATTAATTAGTTTATATTTAAACATTTTTGATATTTTAAAAGGCGTTGATATGTAGTTATATGGTCTATCGATATTAGAAAAGGTTAGTTTTTTCAACCCTTCTCAGTATGCAAACCTATATCGTTCTATTCATTTAGGATCTTACAAGCCTAATCATGATACTATACAATACAACCTAGTTTGACGTGAACGAATTTAAAAAAAAATGCTGGCTGTGGTCACGGACATCTATTGAATTTTAGTTCCACTTTAGATCCACGTTTTAACTATATATCAATATGTGTGGGAAACATGAAGGTATCCAAAAACGCGGCGTTTTCAATTAATTTAATTTAATTTTCACTCCGTATCAAGTAATTCGCAATATAGATCACTAATCCACTTCTTAATTAAGATTTGTGGTCATGTTTCGTAAAGTGTTATCCGTGGTTAGATGAATGTATGCTTATCATTGTTTTACTGATCAGTTGGTTTCCCATTCTGTCCTACTATCTATCATTTGAATTAACTTCAGAGGAGTTGTATATGGATTTCTTCGCTTATTTGTATTTCAATCTGAATTCGACTCGGTATCGTCTGCAGTGTAGTAATCTTTATTGGTACCAAAACCTACAAATATTTAGATAACTTTATATTCATTCGACTTTACTTTTTACGCCGGAGAAAATATATAAATCAAGAAAATTCAATAAAGGCCAAATACCGTTATTGTGGTATTGAAATCGGAAACCCGGTAGTAAAACTAACATTCTAAATGTTTTAAAATTTGGAAATGATTTGTCGAATGACACGCCTATCTATTTCACTTAAAAATAGGTTAGTATATACTGATACAAATTTCCTTTTTGAGACGAGCATGATAAAAACACGGAGCAAAATGTTATTTGCATGTCAATTACACAAAGCTCAGGCGTTACACTTGCCATAACCCGATTAAATTCGTCATGTTCATATTAATTTAAACAAATTTTATAAATGCACAGTGAAATTGATTTTTGCGGTGGACAAAATATTCAAACTCAGAATATACTTGTGAGCTTTAGTTAAACGAATTATGACTGACTGATTTAGTTAAATGTTTCGTTGGTTTGGATCTATTCAAAATTGTTTTCATGAGAAGCCTTCGTTACAAGTTCTATCCAATGGGACAGATGTTCCCTATCTAGAGGTTTGCATTTTAAAACTTTTGAATAGAAGTTTTCTCTTTAAGACAGAAAAACAATTCAAAACCATAACATCGATTGTATGTCCACTAAGGAAGACTTAACAAAGCGAACAATGGTTCCACACCTAACCGATCGCAATAAATTTTATAAACTACGAACCTGTCAGATCCCTCCAATGTTTTTGATTTAGAGGTTAAGATGATTTGATGTATCAAAATTCCCTGTATTCCCTGTATTCAGCTGCGACCGTTCTGAGTCCAATAATACCGGTTTTGATATATTTGATGGAGAAAACACCCAACATCAGAAAAACGTCTACATTTCGAATACAAAAAACGCCGGTTAGTGGTTAATCTGTCCAAATTTCGAAACATGTTCCATCAAAGAATCAATTATTTTTGAATATAATGAATTAATTCTCTGTCATGCCCATAAATGTTTAATAGCTTCGTAGAACTTTGTTTTACCAACTGCAACGAGCTTTTGTATGATTACCTAGATTTACCATTTCATATGATTTTCGCATATCGATAATTCATCAATTAAAGCTTCAGTAGTACTTTCTTTTTTGTACAATGTACAGTTTTTATGTATTGGGTCGTTGCAACAATAGGTAGCAATTATTATCCTTACTGAGTTAAGGTCATATAGATCAGCTCTGGTGAGATTTGTCCTAGCCGGCCATGTGTGTAGTAGCGATATCACTTGAAAAAAATTTGTTTTCAAAATCTTCAATATCGTTGTTATTGTTTGCGTTCTGAATATATTTCATTAAAATTTTGTTCACCAACGACAACTACATTTCTTGAGGTGTACTTCATCACATAATTCATTTACATATATGATTAGTCTTAAATACATTAGAGAACTGATAACTTTTACATAATCAGTTAATGTTTACTCGAAATAGTAAACGCCCTTATACAAATCATGCCCGCAATTGCTTTAGCTGTAATAGAAAATTAACATAAATAGTTTAACAATTTGTTAGTTAAATTTCGCTTCTAATGGGGACGGGGGGTGAAGTTAAAATAAAGATTATACTTATTGGTATTGAATCAATCACGTATGTATAGCATTAAATCCCGCCACTTAATTCAACATCTTTGAATGTTAACCATGTTAAACTATTTTTTTCTAAATATCCCTTCAAGAATGCACGGTTAGTTCATAAAAATGTAAAGGGACAGTGGCTTCCGTCAACAAACAAACAGATGTAATACTTCTCTTTTTACTGTTTACTAACATTTAGTATGATTAAATCATCCGGCTCGAAGGACCGTTAATAGACGACCAAAAAACACGACCAAAACAATTTTGATCTGAAACACTTCAAATATACACTCAAGCAAAATTGTAAATTATGATCCATATCTACCACTTCTGTATTCGTAATGCAAATAATGAATATCGTATGCAATGATAACAACTTTTTTTTGATATCATCACTTACCTTTCTGAGAATAATAAAATAGGAACTCCCCGTTTTTTTTATCTAAACTTGTTGGTTCATTTTTTAATTTTTAAATCAGTCATTTAATCTTTAACAGATGCAGGTTGTCAAATACTCAAAACCAAATAATGCGATTCCAAACATAAAACTCAATATTTCTATTTCTTTTGTAACATTAATTTTTTACATTAACAAAATTAAATTCCAATTTTTTCACAATTTTTTTGAAATCATCAATTATAAATTCTTTAAATATGAAATATGATTATGGTTCAATAACTCACTTTGCGCAACCGGTTACTAATAAAACAAAATTAATCGATTATAGCAATTTATTGCAATATAAATATGCAGGGTATTAGAGTATTTTTAAGAGTAAAGCCGTAATTAGACTATTGCAGAACTCTGCAATATTTCTGCAATTGAAGTGTATAAAATATTCATTGCAGAAAAAATTGGCAATGAACTCATTGCAAAACATTGCAATGTTTTGCAATGACTTCATTGCCAAACTTTACACACTGCCGAATATTTTACACACTACCATTGCACGACTACTGCAGAAATATTGCAGAGTTCTGCAATAGTCTAATTGCGGCTTAAGAGTATTTTTCTATTTTTATTGAAATTTAAATATATCTAGCTGTTTGTATAGCCCAATACTAACTTATCAGTGATTAAAATATATAAATATAGTTAATATGATTAGATAATTCCTAAATACTCATATCTATATCTCTTTTAATTAATTAAATTGATAATAAAATATGTTTTCAACAAGTTTCAAACCAACAAAAAATTCGCAAATTATCATTATTTTCTTTTTAAAAATATTTCATTGCATTTCGCTTTTTAAATATTCATATACTAAAAAAAATATTCTTAAATTGTGACCGTCCGGTTTTTATTATATTTTAAATTAGGAATAACATTTATGAATCCAGACAATAATAAATAAATAAAATAAAATAGTAATGTTATAATATTATTATTATTATTACTATGGAGTAAAAAAATTAAAAAAAAAAATTTGTGAAAGTGTAATTAATTAATTTTACTATGAAAATTTGTTCAATTTGCTATTATTCATGATAATTATTATTTTATAAATAGAAAAAAAAATTAATATCAATAATAATAAAAATATAATTGTTTATTGGTTGTAATTTATTGTTACATAACGATTATTTTTATTATAATTTAAGTTTTGTGTTTTTAGTGTCCGGTTCAAAGAAGTTAAAATTTGAAAGTTGTAATTTTAAAGATAAATAAAAAATTAAGTGTTTTGTTTTGTTTAATTTTTTGTTTTTGTTTTGTTAAAAAATATTAAATAAATATTAAAAAGTTTGTTGAATAAAGAAATTTTTGAAAATTTAAAAAAAAAATGCAACATCATCCTGGATCATGGTATATACCTTGGGGTGTACCACTACAAAAAATGTTGGCTGTGCCAATGCATCCATCAGCAGCAGCACCTGGATATCCAGCCCATCATCATCATCCACATCATCATCAACCGCAACCTGGTACAACAGCGGTACAAGTAACATCATCACAACAAAATCAACATCAAAATTATCATTATAATCCCGCAGCGGCTGCATTACATCATTCCGCTGCTTTACAATCATTACATCCAGCTGCTGCTGCTGCTATGTTCACACCATTATCATTGAGAGCATTTTTAAGTCCACCACATAATCATTTGGGATTAGCACAACAGCCTATGCCAACAACAAGCGTACAACAAACGCAGGCACAATGTTTAACAGCACAAAATCAATCACAATTAACTGCGATGAATTTAAATGTCGGATTAGTACCAATAAGACAAACAACACAAAATAACTTAGGAAATGGATCGATGTTAATGCAAGTTAAAAAGGTGAGTTGACAGATAAAATTTTTTTTAATTTTCGATAGCTTTTTTTATCTTAAAATAAAATTTTTAAGGCACGTTTAAAACAGATATCCCGAAATTTTTTCAGCCACTAAACTGATGATCAAATGCATAAATATCTGCGTAATTTCGGCAGTAGGATTTTTTTCGTAAAGAAATATTTTCTCATCATGTCTGCGGTGAATGTTTTATTTCCAAACTTCCTGTCCTTAAAACCTGGATGGTTAGAGTATAAGAGTTAACGAATTTACTGTATGTGTTAAAGGCTGAGATAATGGCTGAGGATTACGTGAAGTATACATGAGTGATAACCAACCAGCTAAAATCATTTGCTGATAGTTTATCATTGATATCAGTTTCTTCTGCTGAATGGGACGATATGAAAAACTTTTGGACACAATTTGAGAAACAAGGCGTGGAAGATGGATATTCTGAAAGACTGTTTCTTTGAAACAGAGCACTTTATCATTAGAGATTTTTGTGAGCAATGCAACTCAAGTAGTTAAGAAAATAATTTAAATTTTTTTTATTCAATTCTATTTCTTTCTTATTTGGGCCGTGATTTGAACTCTGCATTAGACAACATATTGGGCATTTGCATTATTAGGGAATTTTGTAAGCAATTAAGCTTAAGTAGCTCAGCAAAAAATTGATTTTTTTTCAATTCGAAGGTTTGGTTGGAGTTCACGTCATAAAATCACTTCATGTTTTGTCATTTAGTTTTGATAAAATTCAGTACTTTACTACGATTTCCCTAAGCTAGAAAGATTTTTAGCAAGGTTTGAACAAATAGGTGAGGTCTGACAATAATAATTTCAATTATGTTGATAATCGTTCTTGTGATAGGTTTATGGTCTGTGTATACTGGGAGACGGTACCACGGTACTCCAGTCTCTTCTGCTGATGTATGAGTAAACGTGAAATAGCACATATCCCAGGAAATAGCATTAAGGCTGCTACCGGTGGAACTCTATTTAGTCAACGGTATATCTTTATATGCGTGCTTTTATTACTGAGGCAGACAGTTCGTCAAATTTTATTTTGCTTATTTTTATTTCCTTCTAACCTTAATTGCCCCATAGGACTTTATAGGCCTTGGGACTGTGTTGTTTCAGTCATTTAATTGAATTTAATAAGCCCTACTATATTATAATGTAGCCTGTCGGTCGCGTTTCTTATCTTTTACGACTGGCAAATAGATCCTTTTAAATTGTTTCTTCAAAAAATTTCAGTTTAATTATTTTTACTGTAGAATATTGCCCACAATATATTCTTACGTTACTTATACTCAATCAAGTGCGTTAAACGTGATAATGTTAGTATTTTAATACTCGCATGCCTGTTATCCGGCTCGAAACAGAAACGACTTGTTCAGTGTCAGCCATGCCATAAAACAAATACTCAAATATTTCAAGCACTTCAACTCCAATCTTGTGTTGATTGGTGCCGCGCTGGTGTATGCAAACGAAGTTCTAGTGCCCTGCAAAACATTTCTCGAGAGTGGCTCAACCATGAAGTTTGAAAACACTGAACCGTTAAAACCATTTTTAGAATTAGAGCAACTGAGAGAATGATCAAACAAAGTTTTCTTTAACATATCATTACAGGTATCTAATGAGTATTCAATTTTCAAATTGACCAATAATTTTTCGTCTTGCCTAAAATCACCAGCACATTGCCGTAAGTAGTGGTATTTTCAGCTAAATTACGCTATTTTTTGCCTCAAAATTTGGCTTCATAGTTTGCGGTAAAACTAAAATTAAATCAATCAGAAAGCAATCACACATAACATTGTGTATATCCTTCAGACAAAAAATGAGAAAATTTTGAGAATAAGAGACTCTTCAAACCCAACCTATTTGGTCGCTGAAGAAACTCAGGTGAAGAACTCTGTCGAATGTCAAACAAGCAGGCAACCACGGCATTCCGTCCCAGTTTTTACAAAGCCAAATTTGATTATTCTAGGCTTCCTACCTCTCTACTCATCGACAATTTCTCACTTCGAAGAAAAGTCAGCCTGAAATTTCGCGAATTTATATCTGAATACAGAACATAAGGTCCCATGACTCCTCTTCAACGTTAAGATAATCACATTACCTATTATTTACCATATCATTGTGTCATAAAAGAACTCGTGACATATCTCGTTAAATGATTACTTGATGGTGGGTCCAACAATCCAACACAATGTGCTTTAGATCTTCGGTACAGAATGCATAAGCTGAAATCAGATCTAACAGAACTATTTCGTTTCGAGCTAAGAAAATCCACCTCGAATAATCCTCAGCTATTATTAGAACAACCAGATAGTTCTTTAATAGCATTAGTGTTGGTCTAACAATGAAACTCGAATTCTTGCAGTTTCGAAATACATCTAAACAAACTGCCTATTTCATCAATTTGTACAAACCGGACTGTGTTATCAGAATTATGTCAGTTATTTGACGCACTGGGCGTTTGTGCCCTCATCATATTAACTGCAAAACTGTTGTGCGTAATCTGGCTGCTCCCAGAAATCGGATAGGATTCCTCACATCTTGCACTATTGAACTACACACAAGGATGAGACTGGTAATCTTCACCAACTCGACTGATCCACCACTGGTAGCAAACTCCTCGATTTTCATGACGCAATACGTCGAAAAAGTTGTATGGTTGGAAAATTCCGTATGGATGGTAGAAGTTCTCTTCTTTCACTATCTGTCTCTTTTGATAATCACAATATATTGAGAGATGGTGGTCGCTTAGTTAATGCAACCACAACCGATGCTCATAAACATCCAATCCTCTTGCCCGGACGTAACGAAATAAGTTTCATCATGAACACTTGAGATCACTTTGTGTTGGTCCCCAAGCATTGTTCTACAATCTTCGATTGACTTACTGGATCATAAGCGGTTGTAATTTGCGCAAATCAATAGTTCAAGATTGCGTGCGCTGTTTTCAAGCATTTGTTGTTTTCCAGATTGATCATTTCTTCTAAATGATTTCTGATTACTTTCTTGTTGATTTCGGATTAATGGGTAGTTTCCAGGGCGGCGATAAGGTATACTAGCAGACCGGAGGGAGTTTTTGTTCTAGCTGCGACGTAATTTAATCATATTTCTTTTCCGGTGTTGTTCCCAAGCGGTCACCCGTTAAGGTGTCAACCTTCTTCATTATTACTTAACTTCATTGTAATTGATGTTGTCATCTTAACCACATCCATATTGTCCCATATAAGAAAAAGGAATGGATGGATGGATGGGACACACATTCAGAAAACCAGCCGAAGATGTTACAAGGATGTCCCTAAATAGAGTAAGATGGTCCAGTCTAGTAGACGCTCTATGCTCCTAAAATGAAGATAAAGGAGAAACAATTTTTTTTTCCATTCATTAGGTCCAAAGTCAAACACAAATGTTACATTTGTCTCTTTATATGATTTGAAATAGTCATGAATGTCGACTACAAAATTTTTCATAGCGTGTTTGCGGCGTTTTGTTTCTCAGCGTGGATTATCTACAAAAATATACAATGCTTTTAACTTTGTCGGTACACGTTCAGAGATTCAGAAATTTAAACGCATTTTTCAGACTCAATCATTTCAAGTAACCACTTGGCATTTTTGTATTGAGCAAAACAATCCGTTGGATGTTTTGCTTAATACAAAAATGCCAAGTGGTTTCTTGAAATGATTGAGCCTGGAAAAAGCGTTTTAATTTCTCTACCATCCCAACCAAAACACTAGTCGACTATAGAGATTTCAGAAAATTCAACGGATAATGCATCGGCTTTGGGATGGATGGTAAACTGAATATCTGTCGGTACTTCAACGTCGAACCAAATAGAATCGAGTTTCGTTTTAACTTGAAATCCGATTCTTGGTTCTTATTCACGTCGAAAATATACTCCTTTAAAGTGGAATTTAAATAGGATTACAGCGTTACATACTGGTAATTATAGTATCGTCAGAGTAATCTCTTTTAATACAGCACATGCTGTTTCCAATTCTCAACGAAAACAAAGTATAAACGACCATACTTTTTCTTATGATGCAGCTAGAGCATTACGGCATTGTGCATCTTATTTTTTAGAATCGATGCCAAGTCACCATATAATCTTCTTCGAACGAAACTCGGTAAATTGAAGTAGATTTTTCAAGCAGTTCCAATATAGTTTGTACTGGGTCATATTTGTCATATCTGAATATGTCATAATTTCCAATTGATGAGGCGCACAAAATGAAGAAAAAATATTTATTAACTAATTTTAGTCACTTCTTCTAAATTTCACATTATAAAATAATATTGATGAAACATTTTGTCTCTAAATTTCATGTGTTTGTAAATCCAAAGTAAAAATATGAAGGAACTAAAATCTCACAGTTCTGAGATAGGGATTTTCTGGGTTAAGGATTTTGATATAGTTTTCGGCAAAAATCTTTTATGAGGACATGATTTTTAGTTTTGGGCAGCGATGTATATCAAACATAACTCTTTGTTAAAGTATTTTTTTATCTCTGTTTAGAAGTTTATTACAAAACTAACACGAAACATCAATACCATGCCGGAAAATTATACCAGATCATAAATTAACATAATTTAGTGAAAAGATGATCCAATCAGCAACTCAAAAACTCTCCATTTAGTGTTTCGAGAAAATATTACAAAATCACAACTTCATATTTCTTTCAAAATTCCAAAAATATTGTAAAAATTAAATAAAATCAAACTTTTTTCAAAATTCTAAAAATATTTCAAAAATTATTACAAAATCAAAAATTAAACTTTTTGCAAAAATTCTAAAAATATTGCAAAAATTATAACAAAATCAAAAATAGAATCTTTTTTTACAAATTCCAAAAATATTCCAAAAATTAGAATAAAATCAAATATTTAAACTTTTTCTAAGTTCTTATAATATTCCAAAAATCCAAACTTTTTCCAAAACTCTAAAAATATTGCAAAAATTATATCAATATACAGCATTGATCAAAGAATGTTCTGTGGTTGTCTTTTTTTGGATCTAAAAAGAGCTTTTGATACGGTCGATCCCGACATACGCTTAATAAAACTATCAAAGTTTGGGTTGACACAAAACCAAATTAGTTTATTTCAAAGCTACCTTAGCAGCAGGTGCCAATTAGTACCAATAGTACCAGCAGGTGCCAATTAGTAGAAAAACTGCTTACGGCTGGTGTTCCTCAAGGATCTATACTGGGGCCTGTTCTATTTAATATATATATATAAATGACATAGTATTCATTGAATTAAAGGGAGTCTTACAATTATATGCAGATGATTGCTTGATAATGTACTCAGCAAATTCACTTGATGAGTTACTCTTGCAAATGAATCATGATCTACAGACACTTAAAAAGTGGTTTGATTTAAATCATCTGACATTAAACCATGACAAAACCCAATATATGGTGTTCGATAACAGACACTTTGATGTAGATGTCTTAAATAATAATCCTGTGATTTATGACTCGTTTATAATCAAACGGGTATTGAGCTATACATACTTGGGGCTGGTGATTAATAGACGTTTAAAGTGGTCACCCCATATCGATAAAATAAAGAAAGCTGTGCTACCATACATATTTGCAATCAATCGAATAAGGCATGTTCTTCCGATAAAATCTTTAATGTTGCTTTATTTTGCATATATCCAATCACGATTGACCTACCTCAATCCGATTTGGAGCGGCTGTGCTGAGTACAAAATGAAAGAGTTAGAGGTTTTACAGAAACGTGTCCTAAATATATAATTAATGCGCCACCAAGATATTCAACTAAAAAGATGTTTGAAGAATTTCAATCGCTCAAACTTTTATGTGATCGTGAACTCTTACTTCTGATCAATAAGGTAATTAATAACACGATAAAACATAGTTTTGAGCTGACGCAAGCTCAGGACCAACATGCATATGGTACTCGGCGAAAATCACATTACGTGTTAGAGCATTTTAAAACGGGATCTGCAGAAAATAATATATTGTACCGCGGCCTTTCCAAATACAATAATTTACCACTCGAAATTTAACACATCACAAATCCAAAAATATTTAAAATTAAGATAGTGAAATTTTTTTACTTTTGATCTACGGGTGTGACAACCCCGCGTACTCCAGTCCCTGCTATTGACATACGAGTTAACGTGAGATATGGTGACGTCTTAGGGGTGGTGGCAGATGAACTGAATTCAGTCAACGGTAGCACACTCAATCTTAGCTGTGAAATAATCATTGATGATGAGACGCTATTGCTTCCTTGAAGAAACGAGTCTTCATATAACTATATGTGGGCTTTAATCTTTAAGAAAGACAGTGCGTCAGAGGATCAAGGAATATGCAACCAGCTGGATTATTGGCAACTACATTTTTGTTTTGTTACAGCAAATTTTTGTAAAAATTTGCTATTTACTTTTTAATTTACTTTTATTTTCTGTATTCTATCATAAAATATTGGCCTATGTCATATTTTGTCAGCGATAGGATTTTTTGTTTAGTTATCCATTATTCAACAAAAAATATAAAAAAAAACAAAAAGATTTACGTCCATCAACACCTTTGAACGTATGTTGTTGTGGGACCTTGGTCTTAACAGGTTTTTATGTGTTATTGTGACACATATTGTAATTCCTACTACACAACACATTTTATTTAAAAAAAAAAAAAAAAAAAGTTAAGCGAAATCATTAAATGTATGCGTTAGTATAACTATTTAAATTTGTTCTTTGAATGTTTTTATTTGCAATCAATTTTACTTTTGGTCATTGTTTATTGTTTAATGTAATATATTTCTATTTATTACTTATATATGTATATTTTGTCCATAATCTTTATTACTTTTGTTAATTTCAAATTTACTTTGTTTATTTACTCTTGTTTATATTTCATTTATTTACTATTCATTTTTTTTTTCATTATAAACACTTTTGCACTGTAAGTAAATTAAGATACATATATGAAGTTGCGCTATAACCTTTTAAGGTTCGAGCAACTGGCTTGCAAACAGTCTCTTAAAGAGAACTAAAAATAAAAAAAAAACAATCAGAAAAACTATAAAAACTTAGAAAATCATATGTTTATAGTAAATAAAGTAAAAAAAAAAAAAAAATATCAAAAATTGAAACTTTTTTCAAAATTCCAAAAATTATAATAAAATCAAAAATTTAAAATTTTTCAAAATTCTAAAAATATTCCAAAAATTATTACAAAATCAACATAAATTGAAACTTTTTTCCTTTTTTAGATTTACTTTTCAACTATAAAACTCACAAACTCAAAAATTTTATTTTATTTTCAAGATTCTAAAAATATTGCAAAAAGTATAACAAAATCAAAAATTAAAGATTTTTCTAAAATTCTAAAAATTATTATAAAATTAAAAGTACAAACTTTTTTCAAAATTCCAAAAGTATTTCAAAAACTATAACAAATTCAAAAATTTCCATGTCCAATTTCATGTTCAATTACATTTACGTCATTTAAACAGCAAATTTTTTTTTCCCAAAAATTGACTAAAAAAAATAAATGAAATCATTTTTTTGACACACTTGACAATATTTTTTTGACAAACTTATAATTCAATAAAATTCTCAATAATAATATCATGTTCATTACATTTCATTTCAGACAAATAACTAATTTTGATTTTTTTCAAGAAAAGTAAATGAAAATCATTCTTTTGACACACTTGACATTATTTTTTTGACAAACTTATAATGCCATTATTCTCTAAAATAATAATAAAATTTCATGTCATACAAATAATTAATTTTATTTTTTCCAAAGAATTGGGTAAAAAAATAAATAAAAATCTTTCTTATGACACACTTGACAACATTTTTTTGACAAACTTATAATGCCATAATTGCCAATAATAATAATAAAATTTCATTTCAAAGAAACAATTTTATTTTTTTCCAAAAGATTGGGTAAAAAAATAAATAAAAATCTTTCTTTTGACACACTTGACAACATTTTTTTGACAAACTTATAATGCCATAATTCTCAATAATAATAATAAAATTTCATTTCAAACAAACAATTTTATCTTTTTCCAAAAAATTGGGTGAAAAAATAAATAAAAATCTTTCTTTTGACACACTTGACAACATTTTTTTGACAAACTTATATTGCCATAATTCTCAATAATAATAATAAAACTTCATTTCAAACAAACAATTAATTTTTATTTTTTTTTTTCCAAAAAATTAGGTAAACAAATAAATAAAAATCTTTCTTTTGACACACTTGACAACATTTTTTTGACAAACTTATGATGCTATAATCTAGTTTTTGATCTCACATACCAATCCCTACCATCAAGATTTCTCCAAATTTAATGTTCCTACTCGTAATCACTAAGAATGAACGTTTTTTAAGCCAAAAATATGAAAATTTGCTAATTTTGACACACATAATGATTTTTTTGACACACTTCCGGTACAGTTATCGAACACAGCGTCCTTTCAGACCTGTCCCTTGAGCATACCTCTTTTTAGAAAGAAATTTTTGAAATCCCTTCAGCGGTTTTCCTTGCCGCGTAGGTAATGACGGACGGCCAGGCGGCCGACAGACATACATTTTTTTTTTGCTTTTTTAGAATCAGTAGGTCCTAAAACGTCGAGAAATGCCAAAAAAGGGGGGTAAGAATTTCACTTTTGGCTAATGAAAGTGATACTTAGGTCTTTCAGACCGAAGTAACTCGCAATCGCTTTTTAATCTCAACAAACCATTTTTATTTAAAATAAGGAAGCATAATTTTGATAGATTGGGGATTTTAGAGATCAATTAAACTCAAGTATGTAAGGAAGAAATTGGATTTTTTTTCAATTCAAAGGTAAGTATTGTTGGAAGTTTCTCAGAAAAAAACTCCACTTCAAATTTTTCATGTTTCGGATTTCGGTTTCCAAACCTTCCTCCTCAGTGCCTGGCTCGAATCCTTATGCAGACACGCTATCGATTACGCCGTTGAGCCGATGACAATTTCGAAGTTGAAACTTCTTAATTACTTATTTATTTTACACCCATCTCTTATTTATTGTATAGCCGAGTGTGTTAAAACACTAGTCTATACATTGTTAGGGTCAACGGTTCGAATCCAGTCAAATCCAATATATGGATTTACTGAATTTGAAATACAAAACCGAGAAGTTTTGATATAATATATCCTTCCAGGGACAGTAAATCCACTGGATACTGGAAAAAAGATACTATAAAAAAACTCATAGTTAAATTAAATTTAAAAAAAAATTAGAAAAATTCAATTTTTTAGCCAAATGAAAAATGAAAATTCGAAAGATTGGGCTTTTATTTAAATTTTTGAATTGTTAATTTTGATATATTATCGTATCATAACAGTTATTTTACTGATTGGTGAATCAACCAAAATTAATTATTTGATTCATAATCATGGTTATAATTTTTGAGTAATATTCACATATAAAAAAATTTAATTAATCAAATCAAAATATAAAAGTAAACATGTCGTCATCATTATCGTTTGAAGGTGGTATAACGTATCATTGTCAAATTAAATAATTGAGTTTACGGTTGTATTACATGGACAACTTCTTGAAAATTCTTGAATAATACAAGCGCTCAATAGCAAAATATTTGTGCGGTTTCTTTTCAACAATCACCCGTTTATTTTGGTGCAACGATTTTGCCATTTACAGATTTTTTTCCTACAATCATCCGTTGATTTTGGTGCAACAAGTTTTGTTAGATACAATAAATTTCCAACAATCACCTGTTTTATTTTTGTTCAATAATTTGTTTGTTTATTTAATTTATTTGATAATAATATGTTATGGTACAACAACTCGTTCATTTATATAATTGTTTCGAGAATCCCCTGTTTTGGTGCGTTATGAATTGTTGTTTTTCTGTAAGTAATATGGATGGCGGAATCCTGAACAAATCATAGGATGAGCTAAATTTTTTAAAATTATAATTAGATAGTCGGATGGTATATGGAGATAACCTTTTTTTACTTTCTGAGCCGTCAGAGCCTACCTAATTTTCAACCTTTGTGTTAGTACACCTAAAAATTATCGCGTGCACCCAGCATTTGTAAAGGACCAATGGTAAAGTTTATCGAAATCCACATACTGAAGCTAGGCGGAACAAACTCAAGGCGCACATAGCCTCTTGACGTCAGGATAACTTATAATAATCCCGATCGATAACCAGCCGCTCGTTACACCTAAGACTAGCATATTGATCAAAAATGAAATCGCTGTGTAAACTAATTTTCCTAAATGTTTTAGTTGTATATGGTTAAAGGCGTTTATAATTAGTCAAAAGGTATAGTATCATAACTTCATCTGCATCGAATCCACCACAAACCACCACTTTGAAAACTAACCTGACATTCAAATATTTCACTACATTTTGAGCAAGTAATTTAATTAACCTTACAATAATTACACTTTATTTTAATTAAATTACACAATTAAATTTTCCTATAATCTAATTTTACAAACCTCAGATTATAATTTTTTGATTAAATTTACAATTTTAACAAAGGTGAAAATTTGCATAAAAAACAACACAAACACTAAGTAAAATATGACATGTCCGATCACGGTTTAAAAAACTTTGAAAATTTGTTTGTTTTCTGCCTTTAATTTTTTTTGTTCTTGTTACAATGTTTTCGTTTTGAAGAAAAAATATAATTTTTCAATTCTTGCGTTGTCAGATTTCAGAATCAATTGATTTGTTATAGAAGTAAGGCTACATACAGAGTGAAAACGGTGCTATGCGCAAAGCGGTTAAATGAGAGTGTTCAAGTGAGAAGTGAGAGAAGTCTGCTGCGCGTAAGCATATTTGCAAGCGGTTCGCTTTGAAACTGTTCTGTGTAGTTTTTGAAGCTGAATAGCATGCGTTTTGATTGTTTTTGTGTGAATTAAAATATAATCCATTGTTTCTATAGACATTCTAGTACATTCAAACAATTTTGTTGTACCCTTCTGAAGTTAAGGATATAATTGATGAAATTCACCTTTAATTTTAAGGTCTAAATAAATTGATGTTATGTATACCAATTTTCGTTCTTAAAATTGTAAACCGTAAAAAAGACTTTTATTTAAGAATAACTCATCTTCAAATGATGAACTCATTTTGAAAAATGACTAATAAAATTGATTTCCGTGTAAACATATAGCTTCGCATAAAGCATTACTGTGCACACTCAACCGCTTTGCTCCAGCGCGAAACAGCACCGTTTTGCACACAGCACCGTTCTCAGCTTTCTCTCTGTCACGAAAAATGACAAACTAAAGTTTAAGGGTGTCTGGCAGGGGGTTTCCACGATAGTAAGTGTCTGGCAATGGGTGACGTGAATTCTAATACTATCCCGAAAATTATAAAAAAAAAATTACCTTTTATACTCTCACGAAACTTTGGAGGCCCCTTTGGAACCTGCTCCCTGCCAAAGCCACTATGATCCAAACTTCATATGTCACTAATCGTTCCTACCTGAGTAGGGGGTATGCGCAGAGAAACTTTCAGCTTTTATAAAATAACGAAGGTCTGACCGTCGCAGGCTCTTAGTCTATAAGGCATTGACATAGAAATTATGTTTTTTTGTTTTGTTGTTTTAAATACCAAGGTTATTTAGAAATAGAATATAGATATAGAAAAGTAGATATATTTTTTGTTTGCGTAAAAATTTTGTGTTTGCCAAAAAGTTAGGTTTTGCCTTTAGGCGATTTGCATTATATTTTTAAGGAGAATTTTGGCTAAATGGAAAGGTTTTCAAATTATTGAAAAAGAGCATTTAGACGAAATGGAGAAGTTTTCTAAGAAGTTTAATGGGCTAATAGGAATAGTTGAGTTTCAAAGTATGTAGTAGCACGTTTCAATTGTAATTATTGAAAAAATGCGTTTACCTAAATTAAAATGATTTCTGGAATGTTTTCTGCACACTAATATAAAAAATTTGGTATGGATAGATAATATGTCGTTTTTTAGAAAACAGACAATAGTTTACCCTGAGTGTATCGTATCCTCGTTTCACTTAATTTCATTTTATTTTGTTATGTTAACTTTTGCAAACATTTTTAAGTTGAATTTACATCTCTGTCTAAAGCTAAAAGCAATGTTCTCATAAAAGCCTTAAACCAAAACAATATAAAAACCCTTAACACAAACCGAAGTCTCAGAGTGAATTTAATTGCACTTTTTCTTCAGAGATTTCTTTTGAGTATAGAATGTGGCGCAATAAATTTAAAATCAGCATACCTGGGAGCCTTTGAGTGAAAAAGATGAAGACGAAATATAATGAATGTCAATTACGCTACAGTCCTCGCATTCATTTCAACAGGAGACTACTGTATTCATTTTAACAGCTGACCGCCGTGTTAGAAATTTCGTGCATGGGGATCGGTAAAATATAATTTCACTCCAAAACATATAGAGCAGGACCAAAAATAGTATTGTACAGATATGCATGACAGAGCCTTGTGAAGAAAAGCAGCGTACTATAGGGGCTGGTGATATCGATAAAGATAAGATACCTCTACTAACAGTAACCAATGGGCTGAGTTAATTTGGTATAATATGCTGTCAAAGTGCAGATGGCAACATCCATAATCATGTATGCAACAAAAATTTTTCTGCCCCCTTAACTTCAATGGAATTTCACATTTTTTTTAAAAGGATTCCAGATAAGAGAGAAATTATACGGTGTCAACTATAACACCTTGATTGCTGATGGGAACAGCAGCAATTATCAATCGTCCCAATCACTAAAGTAGAATGTTGCAAGTTATGGGAATAGGTGTACTGGTGCTCACAACTTTAAGTCTGGTTTAACTAGTTTTCATGAGCGGGGTTTCCATAAATCGTACAAATTAATTATTTATTTAGCGTATGGTTTTTGTTATGACCCATTAAAAATTAAACTTAAAATAGGTAGACTCTTTTATGAAATCTACCTAAAACAAAACATGGATACACATTAAATGAACTTACAATCGATTTGATTGCGTGTCTTTTAGTAAAAAAGTAAAAAGTAAACTATTTGAACATTGGGCAGTATATTTGAACATGATGTTTACATCGAGCGTATCTATCCATGCTACTACATCGGGAGTTTCCAAATGGATGTCGGAAATGTTGCCGCAAAGTGCTTAGAAAACCTCAGATTTTAGAAAATAGACCTCTCTAACATGATTTGGGGCATGATTACACATAAGTAGTTCATTACTTTTTCATTAAATTTATTTGTCATTACAATAATACTCAATTATACATCGTGTCGTTACGTACGTTTTACGTATACTATACAGTACGTTTGATTTGTTCATAGAGCACGTTACAAGCAGGAGTCAGAGTAACCAATTGCGTGTTGTGTAGGCACAGACCCAGCATCTAGTGAGCACAACAGTATCATTTTGGAGGGAAATTCTCAGTTCCTGTCGAGGCATACAAAATCAATGTCACAATCGTGGTTTCAAAAACAAACTGGGCCATAACTCGGTCCAAATCATGTTAGAGAGGTTTCTTTTTAAATCTTCGGTTTTCTAAGGAATTTGCAAATTTTAAAAACGGCTTCTCGATAAGTGGAAAATTCGTTGAGAAATTTAATTTTTTCAAACCACTGTAATTGTTGTTAATATTGAATATGGGTATGGGCAACACAAATGCTACTTAAAGCTGTCACCTACCCTTTCAATTCCTATCAAGCAGATTGCGATCGGATGAAAACTCAGACCTTGCGGCCTGCCCAAAGTTAACAACTTTTTTAGGGGCATTAAGTGCAAAATGGAATTGTGCAAAAACTATCAGGCCGAATGAAACGTTCTGAAGCTTACTTTTTTCGTTGAAGTTTCAGCTACAAGATAAAGGGCTCAATTATGTTATAAAAATTATTTGCAAACAACTAAATTCAATTGAAAAATATCGTTTTTTAGACATTTTTTTGCAAAAATTTGCAAAAAAACAAGTTATTTTTGTTTTTATTTTATTTTAAGTTATAGAAAAACATTTAAGAAACAAAAAAGTTCCATGGCACCAGTATCCTAAAGTGCACCATTTACGAGTTATATCGCTTACAAGGAAGCGAAAAAAAAATTCCAGCACACTTTGTTGCATAGCTCCAGTCCCCAGGTGCCGGGCGAGTGGACTCGGCATGTCCATTATGTGAGTACCCTACTCCAGATATTAAAAATATTTCTGACCTGTTACCGACAACAACACGTAAGCCATATCATTTTCCGTTATTCTATTGGCCTATTATGCGAACCGTTTTTTTTTAATCTTGCGTAAACTTTGTGATGAAATTATTGTCTCAGTAGTTTAATTTGAAAACCGCGTCTATAACTTATTCAGTTTATTATTTTGTTTAGGCTTATAAGCTTCAAAGTTCAAAAATGTTAAATCACACCACTACTCCACAATAAATTTTAGATTACTCATAAAATCTTTAAATTTATTTAAAACTGGGATTAATAATTATATGGGTTGGTCAAAAAGTTCTAAGCGTAAATGGGTCGCTATAGATATATGTTTGAATATTTGTTCGCAGTTCTAAAATATTAATTGTTTTTCGATCTCATCCTATTAAACAAAATTAAAAATCATAAGGTTTTTATATATCAGGCTAACAACTTTCCAAGCGTTTTTTTAAAAACCTCCCACAACTTTTCAAGTTACTTTCCTCTTTATCTAATGGATTTAATTTTATTTCTTTTAACATCAAATCAAATAAATCTGCATTTAGCTGCAAATAAAAATAAATAAAAGTAAACATAAATCTATTTAATTAATTTATTCATAAACAATGTTGTCATTTTATTTAATTATTTATCCAATTTAAAATAAATTGTACGTTTTAAAAGTATATAATTTCCATTTTATTACGCTTGACAAAATTTGTAGGACATCTTTTTGATCTATTTTTTTTTTGCTTTTATAAATAGAACTAATTAAAATAATAATAAAATTTCTTATCAACAAGAAATAATTAGATATTATAATTATATCATCAAGACGGTTTTCGACAAACATCTTAATCTTAATTTAAATTTATTGATAGAATTCTCACCCTCACTACTTAAGTTTTTGCCAATTATTGAAAATAAATAAAAAAAAAATCAATTAATATTCAGAAAACGCAATTTGAGAGTACTTGTCGTACAATGTTTAATCGTTACTTCCAATAATATTGTTCCTAATCAGATGTAATCGTGATGACAAACAAGTGGGTAACGTTGATTTATTAATGTTTTGTAGGGTTTATTTATGTATAGAATAGATTTTTATTAATTTTTATTATATTTAATGTTCACGTAAGTGTCCAATAAATTCAGAAGTTTAAAGTGGCGTTTATATATTTTGAAGGTCAATGGTAAATCTCAAAAGTAGTGTTACATAATATTTATTTGTTGAAATAGTTTTTATATAATAGATCTTAGATTAGAAAAGGTTGGACAGGTTACAGAAGGCAGAACTTGTCCTGGCACGCAGACTCTGCGGTCCATAGCGCCGTTTTCGAGTTTGGTCTCATAACAACTATTCCATAAACGCATAAACCTTTCTGTAAGTTTTATAAAATCCAAAACCAACTGTATTGGCGACAGTTTGATTCTATCACCCTCTACGGTATCAGAACCAAAAATCCTAGCTCTGACATTAGAAAAGACTGGGCATACACACAAAAAGTGCTCAGAGTCCTCCTCCTCTTCAAGACAACACCCACACATAGGACTTTCCATAAGTCCCATGGTAAAGAGGTTTTTATTAAGATGTCCATGTCCTGTAAGGACACCAACCACAGTGATGAGAGTTTTCCTTTTCAGACTCAAGAGAAAATTTACATTTTTATCGGAAATGCTGATAAACATCTTACTCCCTGCCTGTTGATGATGCATTCCACAAGGCCTTCACCTTGAGGTCGACAACGGCCTTTAAAAGTGACAAAGCAAACACTTTGGATAACCCTAAGGCGGGTTCTGGACCTGAAAATTTCATGCCCGCTCCCGCCCTTGCAATTTCATCCGCTTTTATGTTGCCCGGAATGCAACTATGACCCGGAACCCACCGCAATGTGATATTGTTAAGTTGCGCTTTCCTACAAAGATTATTTCTACACTCATTAATCAGTTTGGAAGTAATCTCCGGGTTTACCCCGGGTTTTTTCTGACTACTTATGACATTATTTGATTCCAAGTACATGTCAGCTCCTGCATTTCCATTCAACAGTGAGCCATCTATGTAGAAATCATAAGTCTCGCTAGAGTACCATTCGAACCAAGATCCCTAACATTCCTCTCTAGAAGAGATGATCAGTTCCGCGGGCTTCTCAAAGTTATATACTTTGGTCATGACGTCACTATGCATATCTATTTCAGGACACACTGTCCGTAATCTGTCAAGAATGTGACCATGACCGCATGTTTTCTCTCTGTTTACCCACGTCCTTGCCATATGCAGTCTGTAGACAGCCCTTTTATCCATGTACTCTACATGTAGATGTAAAGGAGCCAGACCCAACATGACCTCCAACGACAGTGTTGGTGTGGTGCGCATAGAGCCACTAATACCTACACATGCCATTCTCTGTATTTTATTTAACCTAGCACGGACGTAGTGTTTCTCCGTTTTTGGCCACCAGACAACACATGCAAAAACAAGTGTTGGTCTGATTATTGCTGTGTATATCCAATTTAGACATGACCTAACTTATGAAGTTGTTATTTTCATCCCTCCCACCGACTAAATATGTTCCTTTTGACTCGAAAATGAAGTGTATGCAGTTTTACTGAAATCGGAAAATAATTACCCACCGCGCAGTGGCGTCGAAGATAAGAAAATTAGCAGAATAATAGGATTTTTTATGTTTATCAGATATAATCATCTTAAAACATAATATATCTCATAATTTCGATTTTTTTATTAAAAGTTAATTACTTTACGATTCCAACGAGCCTAAGTATGTAGAAATCGATCTTAGGAAAGCGTTTTTATCGATTTTTTTCTTCTTAAATCCAAAAAAAAAAGTTCTGCTAAAATTCAGAAAAAATAAATTTTTATGTTAGATTTAGACTTTGTTTGAGTAACACAAATTTTTATTTTTGGATACATTGCTAGCAGAATTAATTGGACATGGTAAAGTAGATCGTTTGCCAACCATAGTAACATTTGGTAATATTGAGAAGTTATTAACGGTTCAATAATGCAAAGAAGGGGCTTACCGATTGCGAATGCGATATATGAATGCCTTGAAGAATGGGATCTTACTGATAAAGTCGAAGCCATGTGTTACGACACGACATCAAGTAATGCTGGATTAGAAAAAGGTGGAAAAAAAGATTGGCCACAACTTGATTCGATTCCCATATCGTCATCACATACAGGAGATTAAACTACGAACTGCTTATGATCTCAAATTTGGAAAGACCACAGCACCCAATGTTTATCTGTTCAACAAATTTCAGAAGGCATGGGACGATGGTAAAATTAATCCAACAATGTTCAAAAGTGGAATATCGGACAAAAAACTGGGAAACAAAATTCCAAAACACTCGTGAGAAGCTTTAGTAGTTTTTTGTCATGAAGAGTTGGAAAAATCACACCCACGCAGCGAATATAAAGAATTTTTGGAAGTTACATTGATTTTTCTTGGCGAAACCATTGAGAATTACAAATTCAAACGCCCAGGTCCGACAAGTCACGCCGTTTGCATTTTTTCGAGACGTTTGCATATTTCTGATTATGTTGTATGTAAAAATTTGGTTCAAATGCATAGATGAAACAGCAGCCGCAAATCAGGATTTGGATTTCATCAAAATTGACCAAAGAGTTTCAGAAGAAATGTTGAGCAAAATTTGTTATCATCTTCACTATTTAACGGAAGCAAATATTGGCTTGGCTTTTTTCGACCCAGAGATTTCGTTTGATAAAAAACGAAAAATGGCTCAAAACCTTGAGGTCCCAGCACGAGACATCTCCATCGCACCCCAAACTCGCAAAAAGTATTTTGACGCAGTCAAACATATGCAACTTTTTGTTAATAAGAACATTAGTGATTTTGTCACAGAAAAAACTCAAAGTTTTTTTAATCAATTTAGAATTTGTATTGATTTTTTGCTACATGACCCATCGGAATGAGGATTTCGTCAAAGCCACGTTGTTTTGCCAAAGTTTGCATGTTGTTAATGATACCGCCGAACTCGGTGTTAAGTTGATAGCACGGAATACAACAACATTCTAGCTAAAGACGAGGAAGGTACACAATACACCATTCAGGTGGTCGAAAACTACAGATGCAAATACCCATCATACAATAAATCTAATTTAATTTATTGATTTCTTTTGGAAAAATGTTGATTTTGAATGAAAAATTAATATAAATTTAACCATAAAAATTAATTTTTTTCTTTGAAAAAAGATTATTATGAATTAGTGAATTTTCGTATATGTAAGAAGAAAAATTAAGATAAATCGCTTTTCTAAGATCGATTTCTATATACTTAGGCTCGTTGGAATCGTTAATTAATTAGCTTTTAATAAAAAAAATCAAAATTATGAGATTTATTATGTTTTAAGATGATTATATCTGATAAAAATAAAAAATCCTATTATTCTGCTAATTTTCTTATCTTCGACCCCACTGGGTAATTATTTTCCGATTTCAATAAAACTGGATATATTTCACATTTGAGTCAAATGGAACATAATTAGCCGGTGGGAGCGAAGAAAAAGATGGTTTGAAAATTGTTCATACATATCTGGTCATGCCTAATATCCATAGAATAATTTTGGGACTAAGACCCCAATACTGGGGCGAAGGATTGCCGGCTTTGCCAAAAAGAAATGACAGCCTTATCAATTTTTTTTGTTAATTGTGTATTCCAATTTAACCTTTTGTCGAGAATAATGCCTCGAAACTTAACCTCATCTGAGTAGCTTAACTGCATACTGAAAATGTACAGACTTGCACTTGGTGTTGCAGGCACTTTTCTCTTGTTGGTAAATAAGACTACCTATGATTTGAAAGGATGGACTGAAAGTCCTTGCTCCCCACACCACTCTTCAACCACCTTCAGTGAATTTTCCATTAGATCCACCAGAGTGCGTAGGTCTTTCCCAATTGCCAGTATGGCAATATCATCAGCGTAACCCTGAGAAGATGGTCCCGCATGATTCAATCTTTTAAGAAGACTATCAACTACCAAAGTCCACAGTAGAGGTGAGAGTACACCACCCTGTGGACAACCTGGTTTGACTGAAACTGAAACAGTAGCATTACCAATTTCAACAGAGACAATGCGGCAGCTCAACATGGACACGATCCAATTTGAGATCGTGCTATTAATTCCATATTGCGATGCCGCAGTCCTGATTGATTCGAAGGTGGTATTATCAAAAGCACCTTCTATATCTAAAAAAACACCCAAGACGAATTTTTTGGCATCAAGTGCTCCTTCAATTTCAGTCACCAAATGATGCGCTGCAGTTTCTACCGATCTTCCAATCTGGTATGCATGCTGATTGATACTTAGTGGAAACTGTAGTAAGACAGTGTCTCTTATATAACGATCAACAAGTCTTTCCAGAGTTTTGAGGACAAAGGAGTTGAGATTTATTGGCCGAAATGACTTGGCTTCACTGTATTTGGTTTTACCTGGTTTTGGTATGAAAACAACTCTAGCTTTCCGCCACGCTTCTGGGACATAGCCATGCCACATGCCCTATATAAATTTAACAGTGATACAATGAAGCATTGCACATTATTCATGGATAGATTCCATCAGGACCAGGTGATTTAAAGGGGTTGAAGGAATCTATGGCACATCTTAGAGATCTTATGTTCACCACATTCTCAGCCAAGATCCAACTATCTTTGTTTGGAGTTACAGTTAGTTGTTCTTTCATCTCAGCAGTGATGCTGCTACCCGAAAAATGTGTACAAAGCAGATGTTGTGCTGTTTCTTCCACAGACTCCGTATACCTGCCATTTGGCCTAAGCATTAATCCCGGTTGATATTTGGGTTCTTTTGAGAGTACTTTGTGAAGTCTAGCTGCCACAGGATAACTCAATGGATTCACAAAATTTCTTCCAAGCACTATCTCTAGCACTCCGAATACTGCAATATATTGCAATAAATTTTACATCGGTTAAACGGTGCGATCTTTCTTTAAACAATGTACAGAGCACATAAGTAAAATTATAAAAATCGCTTCCTAATAATTCACCCACAGTTATACGCACAAAATTCCTTACAAGTGTTTGTGATTATTTGGGAATCTTAAACGTTATGATATTTTTAAAGCAAGGTTGTGATTTTTATTCATGTGATGTTTAAAAAATCAAAATCTTCAATTCCTTGATTTTTTGTTGGGACAAAATTTTCAAAAATATCCGTTTGTTTAATTTTTATTTTAACAGTCAAAAACCCTAAATCGACTTCTTCTTTTGCCTCTCTGCTACCTTCATCTCCGCCTGTCGAAATTCTTTCAACATCATCGAACAACAACCTTAATTTCTTTCTTAGAATATTCCTTAAACACAAATTCTTTAAATTCTAAGAAAGCAATTATCATAAACATTAACTTTAATTACACAAAGTTGACACACGTTGTTGGATTTTTTATAAAATAAAAATCTAAGTTTTATTTTAAAACTATTTTTATGTTTAATCCAACGAATTCATTCAGTTTACTAATTAGCTTTAAATATGTGCAATTTTTTTATTGCTCATCAAATTTGGTGGAAATACATCGAATAACATTTATTTATTTAATAAAAAAAATGACATTTGATCTGTTCGATTCGATTATGCTAAATATACAGAAAAATAACGATATAAATTAACATTATTTCAAATACTGGTCGTAGCGATTTTAAATTCTGGTTATGAATCAGTTTACATCAGAATATTTTATTGACCTATCACAAGGTCTACAAGTTACAACTTACATTTTCTAAACAAAATATTGAAATTTAAAACAAACAAAATTTAATATTTTTTTTTTCGATTTCGCACTCGCGTTTATTTAAAAATTCACAGTTCGCTCCACTTTACTCATATTTAAAAACTAATAAATTAAATTGAAACTAAAAGTTTCTTTTCTTATTAAGATTTAAAATTTTTTAAATAAGTTTTTTGGGTTTTATTTCAACAGTAAATAATTTAGCATGGAATTAAAAACTGTAATTCTATTTGATCAAAAATTGACTTGACCTTTGAGAAATAAAAAACGGTAAAGTAAAGCTCAAATATATCAAACAACAAAGAAAAACTTTTTTTATTATTATGACGAAAAATAATTCAACATAGAATCTTCATCATTCATAGAATTATAGTTGCGTGTGGCGTCATTACGATTATTATATTACATATTACATATTGTGTTTTTATTATTGCTGTTTTTGTGTTGTTGATACTGAATAAGTTAATGTTGATTTTCTTTTATATTTTGCTATAATATTTTTTTGAAATTTTTAGAAATATTTTAAATGACGGGCTTTATAATATATAACATAAAATTTTTTGATGTTGTTTTACTATGATAATTTTGCCTACGAATTTTAACATAAAAAATACTTGACACGTTAAACCGATTAGCCTAATCTGATGATTTTATCTGATGATAAAAAAGTCCTAATTAAAACATCAGTTGATTCGAATCGTGTTTCACATCCAACGGATTACATCAAACTTTACAAATACTAACACCCTCTGAGCAATAAAATTGCGTTTGATGTGACCGACCGACCGTAATTTTTATTTTTTTCCTAGTCTTGATAATGAGTGGCTCGATTTTTTTTAAAAAAAATTTAGAGACAAAATTTTCAAGTTAGATTGTGTTCGAACGGATAAACCGATTTAATAATCTTATTTTTATTTGGAAGGTACTAAGGGTTTAAAAAAGTTATATTTTTCGGTAAACGGCTGTAAAGTTTAACTTTACTGCCCCTAAGGAGTTTTTTGACTGCGGCTGCAAAAGTAACCCCATTTGTATTTTTTACTACGGCGGCTGTAAAGTAGCATTTGTTATTTGTTATTTTGTTATTTATTTAACAAAAACTAAGTTGATTCTCATTGGATTATGATATTTTGAATTATTGAATGTTACTATGACAACAAAACAAAACAAACAGTTTCATTGGATAATGAAATTTTGAATTATTGTATAACTATGAAAACAAAATAACAACTATTTCAATTGAATTATGAAATTTTGAAAAGGCTGCGTTGATAAAAAAATTTTATTCATACAAACTTAAATGCTTTTTTCTCTTTTTTTGGAAGTAATTATGACGGTAAAAATTCATATTTGTAAAAAATTTAAACGTTTGCCGAAAAAGTAGCATATTTAATGCGGAGCTAAAGTGACTTTTTGTGTATCGTCTATAGTTGTCATAACTCATGTGTCGAACTATAGACTCAACACAAAAAGTATCACTTGAGCTCCTAATTAAATAATGTGCTATTTAATGCAGTCGTAAGTAAGGCTCTTAGTACCTTTCAAACAAAAAAGTATTATTAAAATCGGTTAATCCGTTCGAGCTCAATATAGCTTAAACTTTTCTTGTCTCTTAATTTGTTATCAAATTTCGAACCACCCTGTGTTAAAACTAGGAAAAATATGTCGTAAACGATTGCCGAAGTTTCAAGAAATACGGAAAAGTTTGGGTTCAAATTTTTTATTTTTTTGGCGTCTTAATTCAATTTTTTATCTATGTTTTTTTTTTTTTTTTTTTTTTTATTCAAAGTTAGGCATGTTTAGTGTTAATTATAATAAATTATAAATTAACGTCTCTGAATATCCGAGGATACCATGCCAACTAGGGATAAGAATGGAATGCAAATTAAGATTCTCTGAGAAATTTATGAACGTTAACTTTAAAGCCTTGAGGATTAAATTCATCAGGGAAAACCCAGGACGGTAAGGCATTCCAAAGATGAGAGACTCTGTTGAAAAAGTCACGTTGAAAGGCTACAGTTCTACACCTAATTATTTGAACTGTAAAGGGATGCGCTGCTACGTTTGCTCTGGTGTGACGCGAAAGGTTTACTGATTTAGGTAAAATCGATTTGATCTCTTCAGAAGCTCGTTCATCCATAATATATTTATAAAATATAGTCAAATCAGCAACATTTCTTCTGTGCTGCAAGGAATCAAGCCCGTTAGTAAGAATTGGGTTACCAATGAGTTTAATAGCTCTACGCTGTACAGAATCAAGGCAGTTGAGACTAAAGTAAGCTCCACCCCATATGTGAGAACAGTATTCCATGCAGGGACGTATAAAAGATTTATAAACTAAAAGAAGTTGTTCGCTATCGAAAAACTTACGACATCGCCCCAAAAATCCTATCTTTTGAACAGCATTCTTAGCCAGATTAAAAATATGAGAATTCCACTTCATATTATTTTCAATCTCAACTCCTAGAAGTCTGACAGACTCATTCTCTAAAAGATTTTTGGGGCCAAATGTTAATGGAAAAGGATTGGGTGTCGTTATCCTAGAAAAATAACAAACCTGTGTTTTGCTTGTATTGAATTCAACACTGTTAGCAATACCCCAATCCATAATTGTTTTAAGATCAGTGTTAAGGGAATCTATCAATTTTGACCTACACTCACTAAGCGCTAAGGATGTATATAATTTAGGTGCTTCATGAGACGCATGAAGCGTGCTATCATCAGCAAAACTATGTATAGGATGAACCGTTGACTCCAACAAATCATTAATATAGATAAGAAAAAGAGTTGGTGACAAAGCGGAACCCTGAGGAACTCCTGCATTAGTTGAAAAAGTATTCGATGATACACCGTCAACATTGACCCGAAATTTCTGATCAGATATAAAGCTCTGAGTCCAAGATATAAGCTGCTCGTCTAAACCATAGGATCTCAATTTGAATATAAGGTTGTTGTGCCAAACTTTGTCAAATGCCTTGGAAATATCAAGAGCAACACCGAATGTTTCTCCAACGTTTTCAAGCGACTTGTTCCAGATATGAGTGACAAAAGACAGCAAATCTCCCGTCGCTCTTCCTTTTGGAAATCCATATTGTCTCTCATTAATAATTTTGGAAGACTCTAAGAAGCTCATTAAATTAAAATTGACATATTTCTCAAAAATTTTAGCAACTACCGATAAAATTGAAATGGGTCTGTAATTCGTAGGATCAGTCTTACTGCCCTTTTTCGAAACTGGCTGTACACTAGCCATTTTCCAAATTTCAGGAAAAAGAGAATTTCGTAGAGAATTTCGTTAAATTTAGAACATTTAATTTAATATTCCCCATATTATCTCAATATAAAATGCTAGTTAGACCATTTTCATATATCATCTCAATAAACAATTCTAGTCAATCCAAAAAAAATTCCCTCTACAACTACAGATAACCAACTTCTTTTTATAAATTTGAACAACCGTATTATAACTACATATAATATGACGAGAGATTTACATAACCAAATTTTTATTATTTAAGTATATAGAAACATGTATTACTGCTTGTGTGAGTTATGTGACGCAACAAATCAGTTAACTGAGAAAACGTTAAAGATCGGTTGATTGCGACCTGTGGCGCACAATAAATGTTTTTATGTTTGTTGACATGGATTATTTTAAATAATGAATTGAAATAAGGCCGGAACCGAAATATAATAGTAAATCGTTTAAAGAATTTCTTTAGAGATTTCTTGTTTTACAGTAAATCACGAAATAGACCCGTTGTTACAGTGTAGTCTATAAGAAAAGGATCGTCAAATTTAATATTGATTCAAACGATCCTGCTAGTTTAACCCAATTTGGCATTTTTGTCGGATAAATATTCAAAACTGAAAATACATGTGGGGTTGTCCACTTCAAAAAGTTCTAAAAAAAATCGAATCATATCCTACTTCAAACGACTTATACTATAAGTTCCAAATACCAAGGCAATTTTGAGTGTGGCCATAATTATTTTTTTTTTCAAGATAATGTTAAAATATTTTTCATTTTCACTGCATAAACATTTACTTTTGGCAGAGTCTGATGTCTTCGTTGTATTTTTCAAATTTTTGATGACTAATCAAATTCAGGATCGTTTCGCAATCAAAAAAGTGATAATTTAGAAAATTCCAATTTGCTAAGTAGAACTATTACTATTGCTATAGAGAAAGATAATAAAATATTGGGAAAGTGTCATAAGAAGTGTGTAACGATTTAGTATCTCAAAACGATTTAGTATCTCAAATTGATCGTTTTTCCTAGCTAACTTCTACTGCTAGTGTTGCGAATATCCAGATCTGAGGTTGTATATTGTAACATTCGTAATATATGTATGCAAAAGGAAAGCAATTAAAAAGCTAAACGTTATGAAACTTGTTACAGAAATGATATTGGGGTTTAAAACATAAATTTCAGATGAGATAACTCAATGTAAAAAACAGCAAGGTATCATCTCCTTGAAGGAAAATGGCATGCACTCATGAGTCATGGAGAATTGTAGTAGGAGGTCTGGTAGACCGTGAAGATTTACCGTGCACGCAAACCACATTCACTCGCTGGTAGCTCGAGCTGGCGTGAATTCTGATGACCAACCTCACTAACAAGAAATTTAAAATAAAATGAAAAAAAAAAACACCGCGTGCCTAAATCAACACCCAGTTTCTCAAGAATGATTAGCCACCATGCTGCAAATCTCCCTAAATTTAAATTACGTTAACACACCATAATTAACCGAACAAAAATATATAAACACCAAAAACATCATATAATAAAAGTAAACTTTCCTGACTGTGTACTCCCTCGCGGATGGTCTACTACTGGCTTTTTTTAATTTTCTGCCCCAAATTTATCCCCCACAAAACAGAGATCTCACAACCCAATCTTTTTATTATCCCGAACAATATATAACGGTTGGTTCTGATATTAACTTGCTCTCTGTTTAACTTCCTTGATTAAAACACAATCGAAGTTCACTGATATATTTTTGTTCTAATTCCTTTATTTGGTTTCACTTTCATACATGATGCACTTAAATACAATGTTAACAATTTTCTTAATTCAATTCCTAGGTTTTCACTACTAACTTTTTCCAATTTTGCTAACTTGATTTCTGTGGTTTTCAAGATTTTAACAATTTTCTCCACCACAATTCATATTTTATAGGTATTTCACTACTAAATTCTTTTATTTCTTTTAATTAGATTTGACTGTAATAATTATATATACATTTAACTCTACGAGCACAGTTCAAAACTCCACCCAAGTCCTCAAATACAACCACACTTTTAAAACCCCAACTCAATAGTTGCCCAAGAATTCAAAACAAACTCTCACCTGATCAACTCAATTACCCACCACCAACTGTCTAACTTAAAAACAACAATTGCAAAACATTCCCATGACACGAGCGAAAAACAACATTGTCAGCATAAATTCTTTTGCACAACATTATTTATTTCGTGATTTTTTCTTTTAATTATGTTTTTAGTTTTCATAATTAAGCAAAAAAAAAAACTAGTAAAAAAATAGCAAACAACTTAATACGGCTTCCGGAAGTTTGATATTTAAGAAATATTTTAAAGGAATGTGTTCTTATGAATAAATAGGTTAAGAAGTTGATTGAATATGAAGATCTCTGTAATATATTACTATAGGTAAGGAGAGTGGATAATGGAAGCACAACTGATATGTAATATCATGTCCATTGCAGGACAGGACGAAAGGAGGCAGTACAGCTGACTACATTCATCCAGAGAATCTTAGGAAAAATCAAGAATTGGAATAGGAGTCGGGATCGAACCCAAACCCCGAGATAAACTCTCAGGCTCTACCGATTGAACTGGCCGGGCCAGACAAAACAAAATTTATCAAAAACAAACAAAAAAACAGAGACAAAAAGAACAAAAATAATGACAATAAAAAAATTATAAGGATCCCAAAAAAATATACCCAAAAAGAAATTTATGAAAACTAGACGCCGAAAAAAATGGGATAAGTGGCAGCAGAATAATCGAGATGATTCCAAAAAAATTGCAAGCTCAAAAGCAAAAAAAGTTTTACCTAAACACATAATAAACCAAAAAGGGGTTTTGGAAGAGTGTTTCGGTGAAATAGAAGGATGACCAGAGGACAGAGGTGGTCTAACTATGGCTCAGAAAGCCAAGGGCTAGCATTTTCTTTCCCACTGTTTCCTGGCAATCCAAAAACACCAGCGGAACACCCTATGTAGGGAATAAAGAGGTTGGTTTTGTGATGGAGAACAGAGTGAACAGAGGAGAGATCTCCAACAGAGATGGAGAACTGATCTACGATCTTCCTACCTGCTAACAGGTTACGCTCTAATGAATAGAATTTTTGAAGACCATGACAGTCAGACTAAATAAGCGTAACACTTGGTAGTCAAGACCTCATTGAGAACCCGTGAACGTGGTAATATAATCACGGTGAGATGACATAAGAAAAAGACATAAGACATAAGACATAAGAAAAACTTAAACATACAAAAAAACATAACTAAAGCACAAGATTTTTCTGCGCGTCAGAACTTCGAGGATCCTGCCTTTCGCCCACAACAAAACTAAACAAACAAAAAAAAAAAGAAATGTCTGCGCGTCAGGACTTATAAGAATTTTGCCTTTCGCCCACAGAAAAAAACAACAAAAAATTATTGCAACAAACATTAAAAACAAATTTAAAAAAAAAACAATTATAAAAATTTCAAAAAAAATATTTCCAAATGAACAAACCAAGATTTAAAACATCAAACTCAAGCCGATTTTATGAAAAAAAAGTCCAAGCGGCACGTATATCCGCTAGAAATAGGTAGATTTCGAGATTAGACAGTTTTGTGTGCCAGTAGAATCTGATGTATCAGATTAGTTTAAACAAAACAAACTAATTTAAAACAGATATCGCACCAATTTTAAAAAGAAAATTAGCTACCTTCAAGCAAAATTATATCTATCCAATTTTGCAACAAACAAATATCAAATCTACCACAGAACATGTGTGTGACAATTTATGGCACAAACCTATTCTATATCATATGTCGTGCAATTACTGCAAAATATCAAAATAGTTTATTTCTAAGAAAAAAAATTTATTTCTTCTATTCAAATATTTTATTTTTTTGTCTGTTATAAGGTTGACATTGACTGTTATAAGGTTTTTGGAAATTGTAGTTAAGGATTGTTGCAAACTTTTTTGTTGAAGCCAACAAGTCAAAAACCTCTAACTGCAGAGGTTTATATTTATGAGAAACGGATTAAAATGTTTCCACAGATTCTAAATTTATGAAGATTTTAAAAATATTAGTATCCAAACGGCCGTTATAACGGATTAAAAAAAACACTTTTTTTTCTAGTATAAAGCCTATAGTTCCTTAACCATGTGTCAGATTTTTCTGATTTACGAACTTGTCCAAGATATTAATAAAACACACGATTTTAAGAAAGGTTTTTTGATCTGGTTCCACAAATGCAACCGTGAGAGTGCCGGTTGATTCAAACGCATTTTGTGTTTTACAAGCTTTTTTGTTGGAGCCGCTCACTCAGAAACCTCCAACTGCAGAGGTCTTTTTTTTGAAAGAAACTGATTAAAAAGGTTTCAAAAATTCTAAATTTATGAAGTTTTTAAAAATATTAGAATCCAAACGGCCGTTATAACGGATCTAAAAAACAGAGTTTTTTTTCTAGTATAAAGCTTCTAGTTTCTTAACCATGTGTTGGATTGGGCTGATTTACGAACTTGTCCAAGATATTAATAAAACGCACATTTTTAGAAAAGGTTTTTGATCTGGCCTTATAAATGCGACCGTGAGAGTGCCGGTTGTTTAAAAAAAAATTTTTTTTTGCAAACGTTTTTGTTGAAGCCACTCACTCAGGAACCTCTAACTGCAGAGGTCTATTTTTAAAATAAATTGATAAAAAAGATTCCAAAGATTCTAAATTTGTTAAATTTTTTGAAATATTAGTATCCAAACGGCCGTTATAACGCTTTTAAAAAATCAATTTTTTTCAGAAAAAAGCCTCTAGTTTCTTAACCACGTGTCGGATTTTGCTGATTCACGAACTTATCCAAGATATTATTAGAACACACAAGTACAGAAAATTTTTTTGATCTACCTCAACAAATGCGACCGTGAGAGTGCCGGTCGTTTTCGTTATATCTCATATCGTTTATATATATATATATATATATATATATATATATATATATATATATATATATATATATATATATATATATATATATATATATATATATATATATATATATATATATATATATATATAAATATAAACTTTTATATATATATATATATATATATATATATATATATATATATATATATATATATATATATATATATATATATATATATATATATATATATATATATATATATTTTATATATATATTTTATATATATATATATATATATATATATATATATATATATATATATATATATATATATATATATATATATATATATATATATATATATATATATATATATATATATATATATATATATATATATATATATATATATATATATATATATATATATATATATATATATATATATATATATATATATATATATATATATATATATATAGCTTATCATATATAGTCGTTTGGCACAAAATTTTTTCCGAAATTCCGAGATGAAGCCCATTGCAATAGGTAGATTTTTATATGAAATCTACCTAAAATTGAGAAAAAAAAATAAAAAGAATAAAAAAAAAATTTCACAAAAAAAAATAAAATTTACTAAATTTAAAGACATGGTTTAAATATAATTTACATAAATGTAAAAAATATATATAATAAATTGTTAGAAAATAAAACATTTTTATTAAATTAATAATTTTAATAATTGATTAAAATTTAAAATTCTCTTTAAATACAAATTTCAAATATTAAAATCTAAACAAAATTAAAAATTAACTCACAAAAAATATATTGAAAACGAAACTATTTATTTTCACTAATTTATTTAATAGTTTATTGCATATTTTTACAATATTCACTAACATAGAATTACGCTAAAATGTTGGGCATGAGAACAATTATGATTTAATTTCACTAATTTATTTAACAGTTTATTGCCTATTCTTACAATATTCACTAACATAGATACAAACGAGAATTTTTGTTCCTTTTTTTGGCGGATATTTTCTTTGTTTTTGATTAATGATTATCATCAAATTAATTGGTTTTTATAAAAAGAGTTGAGAAAAAAACCACACCAAAAAACAAAACTCAATGTCTAAACGTCAAAAAATTACATTCGACAGCAAACAGCTGTTCACCGTTTAGCACAGAAAGATTTAAGCGTAAAAGAGAGAAAGAGACCCTATATCGCTTCTATTTATATCATTATCAACGGCCGTTTGTAAACAATAACAAAATGATAAAAACGATGAGTTTGTTTCTTGGGAACTTTTCGCTGATTAATATACCCACTAAGGAGTTTGCACAACTCTTTTATAACAAACCAGGAGAAAATTATGTATGAGATAATTACGCATTGAATGTAAGAATTTGTATTTTAAGGAAGCAAAAACAACTTTAATAGTTCATGATATTACAGTAAACGAGAAGTAACCTATTGCTTGATTTTTCTTGTCTTTTTGGGAAATAGAGCGATTCCAAATTAAGGAGATTGCACAACTGTTTTATGACAAATTTAAACAGAAATTATTGTAAGAGATGATTTCGAATTGAATACAAGAAAGTGTGTTTGAAAACGGTGGAAGTTCTTGTTAATATAAATTTAATGCGTGCGAGAAAGTAGTGCGACTCTAAATTACGAAGATTGAATAACAGCTTCATTACAACATGGTTTTTTGTATTATTAACTGAAATTAAAATTGACGATCCTATATCCTGGACATCGTCTACCATTAAATTGACTAATTCGTCACACCTTAAGGCACCAGCAATACCAATAATCAATGTAACCTTTAATTTTATAAAAGAAAAGAATAATTTATGTTCATTCAAATTATTAAACTTACTTTGCCATTAACACATTTGCTGTGTAGTTCTCATTTTTTTCTTTCCACACCAGTCAAAAAAATCTTTATATGATTTTACGTATAATTTTTTTGATTGAGATGGCAAAAAACCATCTATAACTTCTGTTGTAAATTCCACTACATTGCTAGAATCCATTACACAAATATTTTTTACAACTTTTGTACAATAAAATGTCACACTTAATACCAATTTGATTTTCCTAACAACGATAATTTATACAAATTAAAACACACAGGCAACTATGATGGATTGTAATATTTAATATTTTCGGTTTGCATAAATCGTCGCTTTAATAATGAAACAACGTATTCGCAAAAGTGTAGTTTCGAGATAATTGCGTTTAAAGATTTTTCGATTTTCTGATTTTCGTAAACTCGGCAGCACTATTGAATGAATAAAGATATTGGAAAAAAAATTTCTACCAATTAATCTTGACTAATTTCCCCACAGCATATTAAAATTACACATTGGTACCTGCTGGCTTTTCTACCTAAAAAGAGGTGAAAAGTCAATCAGGTACCTTATACGTTATTTCATATTTCATATACGTTATTTCATTTTGCATGGAAGTACGATTAAGCCTAAAACTAATTATTATTGAACTAACGCATAATATTCTTACAATTTTTTATTTATATGAACCGGCATATCATGTAGTAATGAATGATGCTTATACAATATTTTAGATGTACCATTTCGTGTGGCGATCGTAATGTATGTAAAGTATACGACACTGATTTTACCCAAGTTATTATTCTGTAGGAATTGAAATATCGTACATGCATTTACGCTGTTTTAATATTTAACCGAATTGAAATTTGCATGTACGTTAATTAACAATATATTAATTTTCACCCCCAGTTATAAAAAAATTGGAAAATGTTAAAATGCTACTTTATAGACATCCTTATGGGGAATGCAGCGCACCCATTATATAAAAACAACGTATATATGGCATACGTTATTTCATTATTAAAGCGACGAAATATTTATTTTAATTTTAAATAGTATAACATGGTTTTTGTCGTACAAAAAATAGTATATACACCTCGGGAGAGAGCATGTTATCTCCCTAAGTGATTTGTAACCCTCAGGCTTCGTCCTCGGGCTCCAAACACACCTCGGGAGGAAAACATGCATTTCTCTCCCTTGGTGTATAATCTACTATAGTTTCCCATAAAAAAATGGCAATGTCTATTTACCCCCTATAGTGATACATAGCTTTCAGATTCTAATTCATACCGTCGAATTATGCTTCTCCTCGAATTGGGCACAATCTTCGAAAAAGCAATAACTACCACACTAAATATCAAAATGCATCGACAACTTTTATAATCGTTCTGTGCTATAATTTTTTATAGCACAAAACTTTTTATACACTAACTTTTATGTCGATCTATTGATCTCAACTAGTTACGCAAACCCCAATAAGAATTTGAATAGAAGACAGTTCTATCACAAACAAAATTTCTATACGTATGTCTTTCTTGAGACAGAAAAAGTAAATCAATGAAACGTTTTGGAAGATATCAAAATTAGACTCACTTCATTCGATATCTTGCGGCTAAAAATAATTATCTCAAAAACGGAAATGCGATTCATATTCTATCAGCTGATTTACATTTAAATACTAGAAACCAAAACAACCAAATTCTTTTTTTATTTACATAAAAAATGGTATATTTTTAACCTACTTATTAAATTTTCTCATTTAATTACATTTTTTTGTTTATTGACCTGCCTGTACTAATCATATAATATATAAACCAAATCCACTTTTTTCCATCATTTCATTCCGAATTCATCTGATTTATAAAACAGACAAAAGTTTGTATAGTGAAAACCGATACAAAATAATTTTGAATGAATTTAATTGAACGACATAAACTATGCAAAATAAGATTTATAAGATTATTATATAACTCGTATTTCAATTCAGAAACAATATAAACATTTATTTATTTGTAAGGTTAGAAAATAGTATATTATTGAATTAGGAGCTAAAGTGCTACTTTTTGTGTTGAGTCTATAGTCTGACAATTATAGACGAAACACAAAAGTCACTTTAGTTCCGAATTAAATACACTATTTTTTCGGCCAACGTTTAAATTTGTTTAAAAATATGAAATTAATGCATCAATTTTTGTATAAATATGACTTAAAAAGTTAATATGAGGTAATAAATTTTCTGAAATTAATTTTTATTGATTTTAATTCATTACAATGAACTGAAATGCATTCTTTTTGAACAAATTCATAATATCATGTTATTTTACTTTACAGCCGCTGTAAAAATATGAAATTTACCTTACTGCCGCCGTAAAAATATGAAAACTACTTTACTGCCGCCGTAAGAATACGAAAGTTACTTTACAGCCGCCGTAAAAAAATAAAAATGGCGTTACTTTACAACCGCTTTGAATAAACGTCAAAAAAGTACGACTTTAACCTTCTCTCTAGCGGCAGTAAAGTAAAACTTTACAGCCGTTTGCCGAAAAAAATGTTGTTAGAATTTGGCTACTTTAAACGTAACTCTACATAACTCCAAAACCTTTATTATAGCCTGACTGGCCGTAAGATGCCGATATCCCTTGCAGATATTACGTTATACTTCAATCAGTTCTGAAGCCTCTTTTATAGCTGCAAGTACTTTGCACAACCATGCAGGTCTATCAGCTACCTGTACCTTACCAAGTACCTTGCAGGTCTATCAGTTAGTCGTACACGCACACACCACCCAGGTTCGATAAGAGAGCGCGCTGTCGTGCCACAACCCTCCTTACGATGAAATTACACCATGTTCATAATTTTTGCTACTTTAATATTATCACTTTGCCCTAATTAACACTCTTAAAATATAATTAGACACCCTTATTACACTCCTCCCATGTACCTCTTCTACGTCCTTCAGTCTTCGAATCTTTGTTCCCATCCGGTTGGTGCTGAAACTTCAGCTATCCCGACAACTAACTTCTGGTTGTGAAAAAATGTTTTTGATTCCAGCCCAGCTATCTTGTCCATAATAAATCCATACTAATCCATATAAATCGTAAATGGATATTCGAATTATTGCATGGATGTTGTGCTATCTTTTTTAAGCCAACAATCTCTTCTTATTTTTTTCTTTTTTCTCCACCCAAAACGAAAATTTTTTTTTCACCCAAAATATCAGTAGAAGGTTTTTTGTTATAAAATTAGTATACAAACAAAACTGAATGATAAATGAAAGAATGGGCTCCGGGCTTCCCGGAAGTGTCAGATGTACTTCGAAATATTTTAACTAAGTGTGTTTGTGTTGTTTACAAACAGGTGTGTTAAGAAGTCTTTGAAAATGTATTTTCGAATAGAATATTACAATAGGTAAAGAGGACGGAAAATGGAAGTACAGTTGACAAGGAATATCTTGCTCATTACAAGTTGTGCAGTCAACATCTGAAGATGATTTCGGAATGGAATAGTTTGGTCGAAGGAATATTCCTACTTACCAGAATTGAGGAGTGCTCTGTATTTCTTCAGCTCCACATCCCGGTAGGCTTTACCCTAACTGCCGTGCTAGCTGCTAGACTTCGTTGAGAATCTTACGATCAAATACAGGTGGCTTACGCTTTCTAGAGAAGGGACAAAATTCTGATTTCTGTGGATTAACCCTAAATTCACAGTTATCAGTTCATTAGAGAATCCAAAGAGCACTTTGGATTAGATCCCTAGGAATATCAGTATATTTTTCGAAGATGCTAATAGCAATATCATCCGCATAAGCGCTCATCCTGAATCCTGGTTTCCAAGGTTTAGCAACAGGTCATTAATAACCAAGTAAAAGAAGGGGTGACAATACTCCACCTTGCGTTGTGCCTCTTACGAATCTGCGTGTATAGCACTTGCCGAGTCAAGCTCTGACAACCCTGCCTTTAAGAAGCAGGCTAAGTCCAGTGATTCCTCTACTCCTAGTCCAGTGATTCCTCTACTCCTAAATCCACAAGCGTATGGGTGATCGTTACAGCACTAACGTTGTTGAAGTTCTCGCAATATCACAGAAACTATCCAAGGAGAATTCATTACAGTCCAAAAAATTTTCGATTAAACGTATAAGAAGGCGGCATATTAGAAGGCTGTTATTAGAAGGCGACATATTAGAAGGCTGTTAATTCAATAGTTTTATGAATGCCTGCAGGCATGACCCCATCCGGTTCTGCAGGCTTAAATTTTTTAGTAGCCCTGTAGCCACGCGTCACAATCGGCACTCTTGGCGAGTATAGCTTGGAGTTTCTTCGTGCACCATGGCGGATATGATTAACGCTCCGGTCTGCTGAGAGCGTTCAACCTCAAAGCTCCTTCATTGAATGAATCAGCCAGCGTGTTCAATTCGGATTGGAGATAGATTATCAGAATAAGATTGTTTTTTCAGACACGGCCCAGTTAAGCACTCCATTAAACATGAAGTCAGAGACAAAAGTAACATCCAACACTTCTTGTCTATTAGATGTTATAAAGGTGGGTTTCTTGCCCCTATTGTTAATAGCCAGATGTGTTCTAAAAACAAAATCTAGAAGTAGCTCACCTCGTACACTGGTGTCGTTGCTGCCCCAAAATCAAATCGTGTGCATTAGCATAAGAAACAAAGATAATTCCGACTTTTCGTCCAAGACCAGGTTACTTACCCTAAGAGGGATCAAGAAACAGTTTACAGTAAGTAATCAGAGGTGATTCATAAAATCGGGTTATTAAGCTCCAGACCCGTGGCCCGTCATATCAGCGCATATTTCCCGACTTGCAGTGTTCTGACACTGTGTGCTACTACAGATGTCCAGTGCTACTACAGATTGATTCGACCGTCGGATTCTCCGTCAATGGTTTAGCCGAGTCCTTAGGAGGGCCTTAGGAGGCGTTATAATAAACGTTTCGAGATGTGCTACATTTCAAGAGGTTAAAATATTTAAGCTCATATGCAGTCGAATATACAGTATTAAATGTATATATTGTATAGAAGCGGAAGACAATGATTGGCGAAACATAATAATAATATTTAATAATATTAAATTTTAAAATACTCCGCAAAAAATTATTTTATTTTATTTATTAAAATTTATTTACAAAATTATTTATTTATTTATTTATTTATTTACAAAATTATTGCCGCATGCTCTGTCCTTGTGGCGATGGTTTTGTAATTTCTGCGTCGATTTTCCTTTTTCCCACCACCTCCCTCTTTCCTTCCTACCCTTAACTCCCATTCCTTCCCTCCTGTTAATGTTCATGTCCTAGTATGTTTTGTTTTTCTTTGCTTTTGAAAACTGCCAAACCAGTAAGCCTACTATTGTTGGCTAGTAATATATAGCGGGTGTATGGAGGGTTAATCTGGTCTCTGGTAGTTTGCTGTTGTTGCTATGAATTTAATTTAATTTCTTTCCATATTTCATATCATTTAGATGTCATGTTCATATGTATAATATATTCATTTAGCTTTATGTATATAGTTTAAGTATACTTTCTTTTTTGCTGTATGGCTCCTGCCATATTTTCTTTTTTTCTACTGAAAAAAATGTATAATATATTGGGCAATGTATTGGGCCTCGGCCTGTTTGCCATCATGTAAAGTTATAAATAAATAAAATACCTCAATTAATTTCGGTTTAATTCAACCATTTTCAAGAGGCATAAAATGTATGTTAATCAATCAACCTCCTCGAAAATTCAGGATGGCCAACAAACATCTTAAAATGTTTGGAATGGACTAGTGATGTACAGCACATTGTCACCATTGTAAAAAGTGTTATAAAGTGTTAACCAGAGTGACGATCACATCAGGTCATAGAATAAACAGATGTTGAAGTATTTTGAAGTACATTATTCCACCAGTGTCCTTGACACAATCCAGCTGATCGGTTTAATTGTAATTTAAATCTTATTCTTCGTTGGCTGAATAGAGGGAGCAAGGGTAGTAAAAAAAGTTATGAAAAAATTTTAAGTCTTAGATCAGAATCATGAGGAGGATCTTTTATTTTTTTGAACGTGATAGAATTTTGTGTGCTGGGTAATGTTACGGTTGAGGAGTGAGATTTTATCATGAAGGACTTAGGATTGATTCACCTAAATTTATAATAACAATATTCGATTTGGCCAATCAAGCCACAGTCCGTCAATGTTTCGTAAATTGAAAAACATAATACCAATTATCCATTTAAATAGAAATAATTGATTCTGGATTCGAATATCCCTTTGCCCCACGTTGGGTGCCAGTTTTTAATTGAAGACAGCAAATTTCCATCAGTCGTACTTATCCACCATTTTCAATCAACGCTGGCTTGATTTGACGTAGCGACCGGCAACACTATAACAAAATTTTAACTTCACCCAGGTTCTCGGAAGAGGTGAACAGCCCTAGGACAATCGGAAACTTTTCTAGGTTCCGTTTACATTTATGGCAGCGTCTCTCTGGTCGGAATTAATTCGCTCTCTTTATATGCCGGCCAAAGCACTGTTCAAATCTTGAATCTTGATCAGAAATTGTTAAAATTTTAAAAAACAATACAGATAAAGGCCACTTGAAGACAGTCGACACTACAAATAAAGCAGATTTGCAAAAAATCGTCAAACAAACTATAAGTTTTTGAAAGATAGGAGGTGTTTTGATGATTTTGCCGTGATGTTTGATGTAGCGTACGAACATCTGTAGATGAGTCTGCAGTTATGTGACCCATATTGTTCCACAAGTCAGAAGCTCGCGTCCAAAATAACCATCAAAACCATTAATTCGTTTAAATATATAGTATTCTAATATGCCTAATTTTGCTATTTCAGTTCACTATTCTCCAAAAACCATTCAAAAGAATTCCGAAAATATATTTATTTTAATAATATTTTAATTTGTTACATAACCTATTATCCCACCATTGTTAATATTATGTTCAATAAATCTTAAACTTATCCCTTTTGAATCTTATTAAAACATCAAAAACGATTATAACAACTACTGAAATAGTGTAATGACTTGAAATAAATCTACCTATTTAATTCAATCTGACACAAATACAAATGATCGATAATTACATATCTCAACATGAGACAACAAATTATTACATACAATTTTATCGTATTTCTCATAACAACAAAGATTCAAGTCTTATGCTTATTCATATTATTATTATTATTCTTAGTTTCATTTCTAATAAATATTTAAGATTTAAATTTCTGAATTAAAAAAAAAACCTGTCGTTGATTTTGTTAAACATTTCTTGTCCGAAGAAAAAACAAATTAAATTTTTCTTGATTGTTGAGTGTGGTTGGTGCCCTGAGATAAATTAAAATTACAAAAGTTGTTTATTTTTTTAAATTTAACATTTTCAAAGTAAAATTTTTATAGTTTTAGTTTCATTCTTTCCCAAAACAATTTTTGCGGTTTTTGTTACTTTAATTTTACTTTTTATTTAATTTCCTTTTCTTGAAAACAAAATCAAAAAACGAACTTAAGATTGTTTTAAGATAATAAATATTTCGTTTTTTTTATGCATTAATTAATAATAATTAAAAGATGTATCACTTTTGTTGTTTTTTTTATTAGGTTTTGATTTAATATAATTTTAATCAAATATTTAATTTAATTATAAGTTTTAAGTGATATGATATTTTAATTTAGTTCTGGTTTAGTTAACTAGATAGCTGATTCATTTTCTTTTTCTATGTTATTTATATCATTTTATTATTTTTTTAATAATAACAAAAATTTCTAATCCGAATTTTCTATTCCATAGAAAACCGCAAACTTTTTAGGAAATAAAAAATTGAAAAATATAAGATCTTTTCTCATTTCTCAACAGTAAATGCTTTAAATTATATAAGAAATAAGAAGCAACAACAATAAGAAAAAATAATACCATCCGTCAAAAATAAAAAAAAAATAAATATGTCAACCCAAAAATATATAAATAAAAAAATTAGAAACGTTTAAATTTTTAAGTTCAATTTTGGATACTTTTTTTTTACAATATTTGACCCTCAAAAAGCTCATTCAACTTTTTGTTGTTGAATCTCAAGCAAACAAAAAATTATTCATCTAATATCCAATCACGCTAAGATAAATAACTAATTTCAAAGTGCTATTATTAAAGTTTTTTTTCTTCAAGTTAATAGTGGAATAACTTTAAGAATCACTCATTAATTTTCATTTAAATAGTTAGATTCGAACAGATAATGTGTGGCATTAAACCCATTACATTTTTTTTACTCAACGTATGAATAAACATTTTGATACAATTAAAACTCTAGTTTGAGGGTATTGACCTCGTCCTCAATTTTCAAAAGTTGATACTTCTGTTTTTTTTCCTCTGAAGTTTGTACAGATTCTTCTTCATTGAGAAAAATACGCCGTTTTCAACTTCCTTAATTAATATTTAATTACGTTATTTACAAATGAGTTTCGTTTACTAAACTAGTTTTCTTTATCTCAATCTTAAATCAATTATCAAAAATTGTAAAACTGAAATTAAAAAAAGAAGAAATTAGCCAATTTCTTTGTTTTACAAATACAAAACAATAATTTATGGAAGTAACACGTTCGCGGATGGTACTGTTAAATTGGTGGTTTTCGTTCTATCAGTTCTGGTATGAAACTATTTCTACGTAGAAGTGATCTTCATATACGCAAGAGAATTAATTTAATTACTAATGTTAATGATTTGCTTGGGTTAATAACGAAAATTTCTCTGGATTAACCAAAATCATTTTTAATTTTAAGGATTCATTTGTAAAAATTCCAAATAGTGTAGTAAAATCTATTAAAAATTTGTATAATTTATAAATTGCGTTATAAAAATGGCGCTTAATTCATGACCATTCAATTCAATCCTTAGGCAAATATATACTATTCTCTTTCAATAAATTTGTAATAAGTACATATTTCAAAAATAAATTGTTATTTACTCGATTTAGTGCATAAAATGTGCTTTAGTTACATAATATTTTCACTTATTTTTTTTTTAATTTCCTTGAAAATTTTGTAAAATTAACAAATAAATTTCCATTTAAAATTATATTTGTTTGTAAATTGCATAAATTGTTTCAAATTTTTTTTTGTTTATTAAAATTTAAAAAAATACAAATTTTTGTGGAAACCGAATTTTAATTTTTTTTGTAAATTTTACCATGTTTTTATACAAATTATAAAGATTTGTCAAATTCATAAAATAATTATAATTTCAACAATTTTTCGTTGTTTTTACTATAAAATCAACAAAATATCGAGAATATTTTTATTTAATTTTACTAAAAAGTTTTTCTGCTATTGTTATGTTTCAAACCTTTGCTAAAACTGATTTGAATTTATTGTTATTGTTCGATTGATACATAAACCATGAGATTAAATTACAACGGTTCAGTTTGTTCAATTCTCATATTTTTAAACAATACCCACCACAGTGTTTCGATACTTTGGTCAAATCAAAAATATAATACTTTATGGAAAAAATGGAAACACTGTTTGTTTTTTTTTTGTGAGTGAACTTTTTTTCACGAGCCGCGCTATCGTGGTGCAAGTCATGTGCCCCAATTGCTAGTTTAAGACAAGTGAGCCTGTCTGAAGGTCTGTGTATGTTTGTAAGTTAAAAGCTTTAAACGCGAAATGCCTCCTGTACCTTAAAATTATCATCAGTAATATGTTGCTCTTCAGCTCATTTCTATGAACCTTTTAGACAAAAATGTCACTAAAATAATAAACTTGCCGGCACAATATTATTATTTCGCTTGCTTAAATATTCAATTGATAGCTAATTTTTTATCCTCAAGCCATCCATACATATGTCAAACGAAAGCAATTCGCAGGTTTTTGGTGCTGAAGTACAACGCAGCGTTGCTGCATCGACACCAATGTATTCAAGTGCATATTGACACGTCAAATTTAGAAGCCGCCAACAGAATTATGTATATATATATATAAATATAAATTGTTTGTAAAAAACAATTGTTCTTTGATTTTTGTAAAAAACATTATAGTTTGTACAAAAAATTTTATATATTGTACAAAATTTTGCAAAAAATTTTTGATTATAATATTTCTGGTTATCCTGCACATATAAATTTATTCGAAACTTCTCATGAGTCATGATGCCGATTGTAATATCCGATAGGTTAAGAAAAGTAGAAAAGTGGGAAAGATATTCATATATAAATAACAGAAACCAAAATAATTCAATAAACGATTTTGCTCTTGTAAAATTCTACAAGATCTCAAGATATTTTTTTGTAAATATGATGTTTGATCTGCTTAACCCCTTGCGAATTTTTGATTTATTAAAATTTAAAAAAAAAAAATATTTTAGAATTGACAACTGCTTTAAACTGAATTTTAAATATTTTGTAAATTTTACAATATTTCTATAAAATTCATAAAAATCTAATTTCTATAAAAAGGTCATAAAATTCGTTTTTACAGATTCTCTTAATGATTAATTTGTATTTAAAATTGACAAATAATATATTTTTAATTTTAATTTGCCACCAAATTTCCAAATGAACAAAAAAGTGTTAATTTAAACAGCTTATCGTTGCTTTAACTATAAAATTAACAAAATATCGAGAGTAAGTTTTTGTAAAAAGTTGATTTTTTTTTCGATAAATACGTAAACCGTAGAATTTGACTAAAAATTAATATAAATTTAACAAATTTTTTGTTGAAAATATTAAATTGTTTATGTTTAAAAATACTTTGTTTGTTTTTTAATCTGATTTTCCAAAAAATTTACAAAATTTTTTGAGATTAATAAAAAAGTTAAATAGATTTTGCCTGATTAATTTAGCTAGTATCGAGCCAAAGCATATATTATGGCCAAACCGAAAGTTGCAGGACCAATTCTGGTGACATATTCGGTTTCAGCGCATTAAAAGGAATACATGGGCCTTGTCCCCAGATTGAGTTTTTTTTTGTCTTAATCCTGTAAACTTTTCACAAAGGAGTCTGAGGTGAGATCAATGCGAATACACCATCCAGAATTGGCCATCACTCAAATGGCCAATGCGCCATGATCAAGACCTAACTATGATAGGTTTGAATTTTGTCGTTCCTTGATGAGAATGCTTTCTTTGTCCGTATTCGAAGTTGACAAACGAGAAAGGGTATGATATTGTCATAATTCAATTATGTCATTTATTAAAAACAAATTTTCTTGTGATACTAAACTCAGTTTTGAATTTAATATATTCAACTAAAGTATTTGGTTTGCACAACTAAAATTATATTGTTTTTGTGTTTTATTTGATTTTTTATTCATTTTTAATTTAATGACTGTTGTTCGCTTACAAATATTTTAGAATTATGTTAAACACTTGTTACTTAACGCCAACAATCGATACTCATACGTCTTTGGTTTTTTTGTTTTGGTTTTTATTAGTGAAATACATAAATCTTTCTATTTTTTGTTGCTTTAAGCGCTAGGACGTTTTTGCTACAAAAACGTGTTAAATTAAAAACTATGTTTTTTTCTATCTTTTACTAGAAATTAATTTTATTTACACCATTAGATAAAAATTTATTTTTTGTAGAAACTTCTAACGGCATAATATAATAAAAAAGCAGAATTGAATTATCACATTCACTGATCCGAGAGGTTTTTATTTACTGATCGAGAATTTCTTATTAGTCGTATATTGTATCTTAAGCAGTTTGAATAAATTAATTGATTTTAAATTTTTGTTTTTGTAATTAAATTAACTGAATTTTCTTGGACTTATTTGTCATTCGTATAAAACATGTGGTGTTAACCAATCAAAGAAATAAATTCTTAGAAAAATCTTACTTTTTGAGAACAAAGAATTTATGAAGTCAAATAACTTTATTAGCGAACCATATTATACCGAAATTTTAATTAATTCCACATTTTTTTTATTCATTTCAGGTAAGAGATTGGAAATTCGATAACTGATTGTTTGTAAGTCAGCTTGCTTTGTTTTGTAGTTAATGGCTGATTTTTAGTGGACAGGTAATGCTAATTTATGTTTTTTTTGCACTATAATAAATTATTTAAGAAAAGTTGATTCATCTTTTGTATGAAAAGATAAAAGAAACACCAAAATCGGATATCTTGCTGGTATTGCCAATTAATGTGTTATCTTACGTTAACTCCTATGCAGCTGAAACTAAAGTCCGAGAAGTTTTAACACCAAGTAAAATAATTGTAAATTAACAAAAACTGGTATCGCCAAGTGTTGCGAATTTCAGTGCACTTTTGACCAACCTAACACAATATGTGACACAGTTGTTGCATGCAATATTTTTTTAAATTTGGAAACATTCTGTTACTATCTTTAAGTCGATGCCGTTGATTTAAGAATTACAAATCCCACTTGTGTGTCACAAATATATATTTTTGATACTTTTTTGGTTTATATTACGTTTGGTCCTACTAATTCCTCTCTTGGCTTCAGAGCGTCTCTATAAAATAATCTGATATTATATTTCATTGGCCGTATGTTTTTGAGAATTTCGTTTTTGGCCTTTATCTTAACTCGTGTTTTTCAAAATTGTTGCGGCGCTGAGGTGGATAATATTCGTGCTAGTATCTGTGACAACTAATGAAATTTTTATTTAACTTAAATATTTAAATTTATTAAAATTTTAATTTTATATTTTGAACACATCAAAAACTACTTTCATGTCTAAATGTACATGTAACTGCCACTTTAGAGTAGTTAGATTGACCAGTCTGATGTTCCGGTTGAAAGGGTTTAGCATAAGAATCTGTGCTATAGATGGTAGTATTTAGCATCTTTCCATGCTTTTTAATAGTAAACATAAGTGACAGATTATTTTGACGTATGGGTTTATATGATTTTGTTTAGATTTTTTACTGGCTCTGATGCGAAAATGATCTGAATTTTCTCGTGTTGGAGAAAAGTAGGTTGTTGGCTTTGTGTAAGCTATCGAGGTGGATGAACTATATTTTATCAACGGTAACACTTTCAATCTCATTTATAAAATATTCCTTGATGATAGCACGCTATTGCTTGCTCGAAGAATCTTAATTTTTTAAATAACTAAAATCAATGTGTTCGTTTGTCTTTTGTGTTTGTTTTGATTACCGTTACTTAACAAATTTCTTTCGTCCATGTTTTACATGCAAGTAAATTTAAATTCATCAATTTCATATTACGAAAACTAAACTATTGTTTCATAAAAAGTTAAATGAAACCTGCTGGTTTAGAAAATGTAAACAATTTTTTTCAATTTTTTCTATTCGCTAATTGCCAATTTCTCCATTCGCTGTGTGTGCATTTATGTGCTAAAGCGTTTTACGATATGTGCACGGTATGGTACACATCATATGCATGACATGTGTTATGCACAATTTTATGCACGGGAATTTGGCATCATGTACATTTCATGCATTTTTTCAAAATGAAAACTATGGGTTAAGTAAGGGTTAGGATTAGAAAGTGGAAAGTAAAATTTTGTTTACCTGTTCGTGCATCATACGAAAGGTCGAGTTTTTTTATTCCTGTGTTATGTTTTTATATATTTTCGATATTGTGTTTTATTCTGTTTCAGCCTAATAACGCTAAATGTAATCCACAAAAATGTACAAGTAAAAGTATCATAAGTAAAAATTTGACTGCTAAGTTTGGTGCCTAATTTTTAAAATTACATCTGCCTAGAAGAACTAGGAGTATAAATAGGCTTAACATTTGTGTATCCGACCACATGCAGTGTTATATGATATTGCATATTTTTTTTTAGTCACATCGTAAATTTGTACCAAATTTCCAGAATCTGTGTGTTAACCTTATTAAAAATTTCATTAAATCCTAACTTCAAATGTAACCTGGGATGTATAACTTGGAATGGGTGCATTAATTATGCGTACAACGCGTCATCCCAAAATTTGTTCATTATTGCATTCGAATAGAGCTATAGAATGTTTACAAATAAACATTTCAAAATTGTCCACAAATGGGCGGAGTTTTAGCGGACCAACAAAAACATTATTAATAAAATATTTTTTAATTATATTTTATCAAATACGACCAGCATTAACACTTAGACATTTTTGTTGATTATTATGTACAAAACCACCGTCAAACCACTGTCAAAATAATTGACAATCTTTGTTAACTTTTGCCATTTTATTTTATTGATTTTATCAAACATTTTTATAAATATGTCGTACGCAATTAGTTAAATTATGTTATAATGCTATTAAATACTTATATTTTTTAAATCGTTTAAATTATTTATTTGGTAAACACTAAAATTTCACACATTTTGGCACTTGTTCTTAAATCTGTGTTGGTTATTTCACAAATCTCACTTTTACTATATTTACACTAAGTTCTCTATAAATTTCAAGTTCTTACTAATCAAATTGTTAAAGGTATTTAACAAACATGTTTGTTGTGAAATAGCAATAAACAGACATATATATTAAAACAATCAAAATCAAACAACGTGTACTTAAAATATATTCAACCGACCAATGTTTGTTGTATTTTACCTACAATGTTTTTTCAGTGCATAAGCTTTAGGTTTACGTATCTGATTACTATTTACTATATATTTATATTGCTTTAATGTCTAAAACGGTATGAATGAGTGTTGGCATCACACGTATATGAGCTGTTATTGCTATTGCTTGTATTTTTATTACGATGTATCTCACAGAGATTTCAGTGAGAATTGCTGAAGTTGCAATTTCTTGATTGTCTCGTTGACGCTATTAAGAACTATAACCGACATCACAAGATCCTACTCCGACATCGTATTATTCGTAATCATATTCTATGCTTTTTGGCATAGTCGTGGAACTACGCCATCAACCTAGGAGAGTGAAGTGGCTGGTTGTTACACTTTCTATATTAAAAACTAAAAAATTCGAATGTGACTACAAAATCTTAAGAATTATCTTATGCCTAAAAAATATCCAACTGTTTTCAAACATTAGTTAAAATGTATTACAACAAAATTTGTAATTTTAATTAAACTATCCGCCAAACATGTAAAACATGTCTTAACCACAAAATGACTAAACAAATTATGTACACCAATATTTTTAATTCATATAACAATAAAAAATTAAAGAAAACATAACTTAAAATAATATGTTTTCTTGATCTTAATTCTGCTCGCTTATACCAGGGTGAGATAGTAATTGTTACAAGAATGGCCACACAGAAAATTTTAGATTAATTTGTTTGTATGTAATTAAGCTGATTCATTCCTTTTGCTTTGAAACCCTATATTAACCAACCCACGCTCGTATAAATCACATTATTCAAAAATTTTCTTGGGAGACAGCAAAACATTTTTTTTTATTTTAACACATCCGCTTAAAAGTTATTGATGTTAAATATGTTGATGTAATGAGAAGGTTTAAAAGGGTTATTTGATAAAAATATTCGTGATCAATAATGGCAACAACAAAATAAATAAACACAGATGAATTCGTGTGATCAAACTTATGATGTGTGATTTAATGTTCAAAAATCAATTTCAAAAATAGAATAATACTTTACTTGTTTCATGTAGATCTTGATTTATGATCTTGAACGTAACAATATTATAATATCATAACTTATCTTATTTTTAAATTGGATTATGAACCGTAATTTTAATTATAAAATAATGCAAAAAATAATGTTTTTCTTAAAAAAATATATCTAAAATGTCGACATTTTTAATTAATTATTAAATTAATTAAGGAGTATGCCTTTGCAAGACTTGACCAATTTAATTTAAAAACAAGGTGAATCCCATTTATAAAAAGGAACCATACTTTTTTTTTGGCTAAAATTTTAAGTTATTTACTTTAGGTTGTTTTAGATATCCTTTTAATTCTTTTTAATTTGTTTTTTGGCAAACTTGAAAAATTCGCATACAATAAATTGTATGACGCGTAACGAATTGCTTTGATTTTGTTTTAATTGAAATTAGTCGCGGAGCATGAAACGTTTATAATTACAAATTTTAAAACGTTACATTTCTTTTGTTGTATTTGTTTCAATTAGAAATTGATTGATGGTTTTTATTGAGTGTAATGGAAATCATCCCAAAAATTAATAGATTTAATTTGAAAGGAAGAAACATTTATTATATAACTAGACACATTAATGAATATTATTTGAACACATTTTTTAAGTGATTGGTTGGTTAACAGAGTTTTTTTATATATATATCCGGGTTCACGTATTAAGCAACTATACAAAATATGGTTAGTTGAACGTGTTAAACATCAAATTTTCAGATGTAATAGAAACTGCACTATTTGGCAGTGCACAAACTAATTTTTAGATAACTGTTTCTCTAAAAATCTTAGGTTAAAATAGAGATAGTGATAGAAGTAGGGTCAAAAAATCAATAATTTGTCCAATTTTAAGTTATTTTTTATCCGGCTCGAAGGACCTATTTTTTCCAACATTGGTCCTTCGAGCCGGATAAACTAATAAACAATCAACTGTCATTTTATTTCTATCGATTACTGTTTAAAGCTGTTATTATTATATCATAAAATCAATTGATCCAATTACAATTTCACTGAACATACAATTACAATTAGTATACAATTTCACTTAGTCTAAAGTTACACAGCATAATAATATCGGTGAGCATACATCGTTTTGTTACAACTCAGAAAATATTTTACACAGACATCACTTCTTACTCAGTCTGAAAGACCCAAGACTTAAGTACCTCTCACTGATTTGGAATTGACCAATGTTTTTTCGTAACAAGTCTAAATAAACCAAAAATAGTGTTTGTCTAGTGGTCGTTCGTCAACAAACATCTTTATTTCAAACAGTATGCTTGCTTATTATGGAGCGTCAAAATGACTTTGGGCTCGATTACTGAGTTAAACATATTACTAACAGTAATATGTATCTGGCACAGAACGGCATTGATGTTAAAACATTGCGATAGGTTTCCAGGTACACGTATTAAGCAATTATACAACTTATGATTAATTTAAAGTGTTTTAATACATTTTTTACTTGTAATAGGAATTTCAATATATGATCGACTGTACACAACCTAATTTTTAGATCACTAATTCTCTACAAATCTTAAATAAAAATAGAGATAAAGATAAACATATAAAGATAGAGATAGACAGAGATAGACATAGAGATAGATATAAAGATAAAAATAAAAAATGATTAAAAAATGACTTCATAATTACAATAATGATTGGAAATGAAGTAAATTATCCACAAAAAATCTAAAACCCTCAACTAATAAATTAATAATTCAATTTTGTAATTCCAACAACCAACAGATTGGTTTCTTTTCATAAAATTTTATCAAATTTCATCTTATAATTTAAATAATTTCACCATTAATAATAAAATCCATAAACAACAAAAAAATTCAAGCGTTTTTAAATCAAACACATTATTTATTCCCAGAAATAAAACCTCTAAATTGAAAACAAGCTTTGCAAAAGAAAACCACACACACAGGATTTTGTTTTAAATTTACATTTTTTTTTGTATAATTCAATTTTCGTATATTTTTCTTCAAATTTAAATTTGAACTCACTTTAAATCAATCGATATTAATGAAGATACTGAACCTTCAAAAAGCACCAAAATTTAACATTGTAACAAAGTAAACGAAACGAGAAACCAACTCATACAAGACTTGAGTAAAAAACAAAATAATAAAAATAATAATTGGCCAAATATTGTAAATGGTATGGAGAACCATAACAAAAATCCCAAAAGGAAGAAAATCAATTGAGTGTTTATATAGTTTTTTTTGCATTTGTTAATATTGTATTATTATTGCACATTCTAAATCTATTTAACATATCAAAAGAGCAAAAGTTAATGTTTTGGGATGTAGCTAATAATTTGAGGTTAAGTCAATTTTGTAATATTTACATAAATGAGGGATTGGCACGATGTATTTGATTTGAAAAAATTAATAGTGTGATATTTGTAGCGAGAGTAGCGAGGCAGAAGTACAGATAGAGATTATAGAATATTTTTTTATTTTATAAAAGCTTAAAAGCTATTATTGCATCTAAAAACATTAAAAAACAAACCATTCAGAGAGATTCCAGTAAAATAATTCCAATAATAAACACCACAAATATTTTCTGTTTAAAAACCTTAACATTTATCCCGAAAATGCATTGATATTCCACAGCTATTTTACACGGATTTCTATACGGCTTCAAATGCCTTTTAAAAATAGACCAAAGCCTCACAAATCAATAACAACAACAGTCTGTCATATCACTAATATTCCATCCTTCCAAGTCACATGTTATCTTGTTGCCGTTGATCCTTCAAACGTAGTTGAAGCCTTAGTCCTAAGAATATCCAGCTTAGTTAAATTTACCTCACTTTATTTTAACTTCGGTTGTATGTGTCACGTTGGGTTTGATCCTCTGCATTTACATGTGCTTATGCTAATGAGTAGAATAGATATATGGCAGAAATACAGTTTAACGAAAAAACCCTAACAAGTAATTGCGTTCACTCACAAAAATCTATCATTTGCCCAATTTTATAAAATACTTTTTATCCGGCTTGAAGGACCAAGGTTTTGCAACATTGGTCCTTCGAGCCGGATAAATAGTTAACTGGAGTTTTACTTCTATCGATTACTGTTTAAAGTTGCTAGGTGAATATGATTATTATATCATAAGATCGACTCGACCCTTGAATTATTTTATAGCTTTTTATGAAGTTGAGTTGTTCATGATATAAAAATGATGGTGGTTTTTAAAATATTTAAAAAAGAGTTGTAATTATTTGAAGTGTAACATTTAGTAATGTCATAAAGTATAAGCTTTTGTTGGTTTTTGTGAACGTTTCCAAAACTGAAGTTAACGTTTTTGCAATAAATTATGTTATTATATTTTTGTAGACTTAGAGTAGACTATTTGAGCACAATTTTACTTAGTCTAAGGTGACACAGCATTATATAATATCGGTTAGTATACATCGTGTTGGTAAAACTAGGAAAATATTTTCACAGACATCATTTTTTAATCGGCTTGAAAGATCAGACTGATTTGGCATTTTCCAACGTTTTGGGTCATAACAAGTCTAAATAAACAATAAATAACGTTTGTCTACCGATCGTCATTGTCGATAAAAATGTTTCTATCTAAAAAGTTACTAGTGTATTGTGGACAGCAAAACGACTTATGAACTCGATTACTGGAGATAAACTGGGTAACTGAGTTTGTGAAAATTATGCTAGGAGGCTTATTACCTACAATATGAAAACCTGGGGACTAAGAGAAGTAGCTTAAGAATCTTCGGTGATTATAACTTTGCATCGCTTAAGCCTCTTGGTAAAGGGCAAAAGTTGGACGTTGCTGTCTGTACCTTACCCTAGACATTAAACCCTAGACATTGCCCTATACATTAAATTCTCTTTTGACAACACCTCACATGGAGGAGCCAATAAGTATTTAAAGGAGAAACACGTTGACTGTGTTGATCAAACGTTGTGAGATGTTGTCAATTAGAGTAGCAGAAGCCAAGGCTGGTGATTGTAAAATAAGCTTTGACACTCGAGAGCTCTCTAGGCGGGGTCTTATGACACTCCTCATGTGGAATCCAGTTGTGGTTGAAATTTTTAATCTTAGGTAACCAGGACATAAAATGTCTTGAGTTTATCTGTTGCATTGCCCGTTTCACGTCGCGCGGGCCGATGCATTCGGATAAAAAAAGCGGAAACCGCAGAATTTTTGCGAATGCAACAATGAAGGGCCACCCGGGTTGCATGGCTGGTGTTAAAGAAGCTGAATTCAACAAACAAAAAAGGCGAGCGGAACGAAAAACACCAGAAGAACAACGAAAAAGAGTGCAAAACTTGAAGCAGAAGCTACAGCAGCGTGTTAGTTATTATGATTATTACAATACATACGAACATTTTAAACTCGATATTGTATATACGTGTAATCAATTGTATTGTGTAATTTTAGTTCCTAAATTATCATCAACCAAATCAAGTGAAATTGAACGTGTTCTAATGGAAATTAATTACCCTTCTCCCGGAATGAGTTTGCGTCCGCGAGAAATAAAAGGAACAAGAAGCACAATCCTTATATTGATTTGTGCAGCACAAGCATTCGAACTGGATCTCAAAAAATATATTATAAACCGTTCGTCTCTCCGATAAAGCTTTACACAAAATCGAAAAAAAATATCGGAGCTTATGAATGAAAACTCACGGGTAATTGTTGGTAATAGAAGAAAGATTCGATAAATCATAATATTTTTATGTATGATTTGCAAAATTTTTGAACGTACACTGGGCGGGCAAAATGCTGCAGGAAATTCAAAGCAAAATGAAAGTGGATTAACTTCCTGTTATTATAACATACCATAGAAACGAGCAGTATATGTGTGAGCCTAAGGTTCCGTCAGGTAAAGGAAAAGGCAACCGAATCGAAGAGACAGTATACGGGCTGTTGATTGAGTGGTAAATTGTTTGCCGCGTTCAGTCTATGTCGTTCGACACCGCATCAACAAACACTGGTCCATTCCAAGGCGCTTCTCTATGGATTGAGCAATTGTGAGAACTGCAACTAAAAGTAGTGTTAGATGCCGAATTCGGTGCAACGTCTAGCCCAGAAGTGCCTATGTTCTCCCGTTTCAGAGATGCGTGAGACAATTTAAAAGAGAAACCATGTAGTTCTGGCTTAAAAGACGATGAAGTCGCTGCCGAAATACCAATTCATGTCCAAATAGAAATTAAATCATTTTGTTTGGCTTACTCAACTAAATGAAAAACATCCTTGAACAGACTACAAAGCATTTCGGGAAATCGTTGGCGAAGAAATCCGGAATTACCATCTCAGTCCACCAGGAAAAAATGTTTTTGTTCGGAAAATATTTCCATTTGGCCATCGTGACGTGAAAGCTTGGTTCGGCAGGCAGCACCATTGCTGAGGGTCTTAATCAAGATATGAATTTTTCGAAAGCGGCTGCTAGATATGCGTCAATTGACAAGATTGTTTCACAGAAATTGGTGGCGAAACTCAGTGAACAACTTTGGTGTTAGAGTGGTGAAGCTGTTGCCCTCGCATTATTTGATGCAAACGTCCCGCATGACATCAAACGAAAAATGACGCAAACAATTCGCACATTTGAAGGGGACAAAGAGGAATACGAAGACGAGTTATCTACCGAGGAGGTGGACGAACCATCTGACGAAGAAAGTACAGATAAAGAGGACGACCATAGAACAGGCCCATTCAGTACAAGTTGTTGCCTTCGAAAGCGCAAAAAGAGTTAAATTGAGATCAAAAGAAGTAAATCAGGAATTCTTTCAGAAAGATTTGATCCATTTCGTCACGTCTGAGCTAAATTTTCGAATGCTGCGAATTGCAGTCGGATTTTATTCTACCAAACCAGTGCCGAGACGAGAAGGTGAATCAATTTATGCTTCACGTCGTCTGACAATCGCAGTAGATATTTACTGCGATTGTCACGTGAAGCAAAAATTGCTTCACGTCGAAAAATTCACACGAAAAGAAATTATTAAATTGATGCACTTTTCCAAGCAATATTAAAAACATTACATATTTACTCTCAATAAAAATTACAATTGTATTAGTATGGATTGAGTTTTGTTTTGTGTAGTACATGGCAGTGATAAACTTGTTGTTTAGGTGTTACGTAAATTTTGTACTAGAGCCACCCTAAGGGTTGTAGATAGGAGATTGAAATTTATATTCGAGAAAAATATTCGGGGGAAATATAAATGGGGGTCGGTCATACAATTGACCCCCTAAAAACGACTCCTAGGCATCATCTGTATTGCGATTTGCCAGTTTTCCCCTCATTTGTTTTTAATTTGACCTCGATGCGGTGTCATAAAACCACTCCTGACCGTGCCTCAAATTTTGGGCCACGCATTTGTTCACTAAAACTCACAAAATAGGGGGTTGCAGCCGATCCAAATCGCAAAGTCGTGCACTAAAACATGCTTACTGTAAACGCTTAATCCTCTCAATATCCTAAAAATTGCTGAAGGAGGCTGGATTAGAGGAGATGATCTAGCTTGGTACGCGCCAGGTAGCATACTGTTTTGTTTGTATTTCATTTAGCTTGATTGATAATCAGTTCCTCCTGTGAATGTAGGGTCATGATGACGGCTTCTGACTAAATTATGCACAAGAAGCTTGATCACCAAATACAAGAATTATGTTCATGAATTTGGTTACCGAATCTTTTCGACAAACCTATAATGGGAAAGCATTTTTTTCTAGAAATATTTCACGCAAAAGAGTAGTTATTTCGATGATGATGACAGGAAATATGATAAAAAATATTTTGCTGTTCTGAGTGAATACGACTTTAACCACTGCCGACTTATGCGAACAGGAAAATTTGAAAATATCAGGTTATTGCAGAATAATGTGGGTTTTTTTTGGTAAAAATTGTAATTACTGAAAAGAAGCATTTACGCAAAATAAAAAGATTTTATGAGAATCCAGCTTCGGTCACTTCTGGTTGGTCTCGTTTAGTCACTTCTCATCTAGCGAATTAGAGCTCTAACTATGGTAGCTTCAGATTAAATGTCGATTTTTTGCAAAAGTTGTACCTCTTGAAAAGAACTTACGTTAATGTTAAATGGAGAAGTTTCCGAAAAACTTTGTTGACTAATAGGAACATTTATAAACTATTCGATACTTGCATATATATTTTGCATTTTACTTCTCTATACATTTTGCAGATTGGGATACAGAAAGGTTCACAACGTAAAATTAAATTTTGGATAGCCTAATGTTTAAAATTTTGTCCATAAAATTTTAAAATAATTGCAATGTCACATCTAAAGGTTCTTCGTTCAATATATATTTTCTAAGTATTGACCTTATTGACTTTAAAAGTTTATCTCATTGAATTTTTAAATAAAAAAAATGCATGTGAAAGTTAACCTTTATCTCTATAATTACGACATTTGCATTATGCATATGTTTTAAATAGGACTTTAAAAATGTTGTTATATAGGATAAAATAATAATTTAAATAATTTATTAAAACCAATCTGATAATGTACGTTATATTTGCTAACAAAAAATTCAATCCAGTTTCTTAATCGTTTTGTGAAAGTTTGTTAAATTATTTATACAGTATAACTGATATGAAAAGCAACGCGTTTTCTTTTCATTTTCAATAAATAGTTTTACGTAACATTAACTTTTTTTAACCCTGAAATTTACTACATTTCAATTGACAAAGAATTATTAGAGGTTCGTTTTTTTAACCAAAAAAATTTTCTAATAATATATTACCAGCAAAAATTTACTTCTAATAAATATACCATCGGAACTCAACCATAAATCAAAAATTTATGAATATTAATGTTAAAGTGTCAGAAGGTAAATATACTGATAAAATATTTGACTTTCTTATAACCGGATTGTTCTGATTTTCTTAGTTGAAAAGATTTTTTTTTTAAATTGTGACAGGTTGAGATAAAGAAAATCTTGGAAGTGTTTAAAAGCTATAACCTCATACTTTTTTAAACGTAAACGGATGTTGTTGAATCTACTTACACAGATAATATTTTTTAATTGAAAGGTTACATACTATATTGTATAACTGAATTTATCCATTCAATTTAAATTTCGAATAAACATTAACATCCACTCGTTGGATCAATTTAATTACAATTTAATCAATAAATTTCCGTTTCTATTCTTTGCTTCAGACTTTACTCAAAAGATGTCTATATTATAAATTAATTAAAATGCATTGTGACAATATAGTAGAAAAATTATTTCTCAAGCACTTTCAAGGGTTCTTTTGTAATTAAAATAAGTTGGAAAAGCCAATACAAAAACAAATCAAAGAAAATGTAGTTATGCGATTTTTTTGTCGTTTTTTCGTCTTTAGAACTCACTTTGCAGGCTATTTTTGTTGTCGATAACTAAAAGTTTTTTTTTTTTGAAGAAATATGATATGAATCGTAATGAAAAGTTCATTATTTTTAATAATATTAAATTATAATTTTAACTTAAAACTTTCGTTTGATAACCTTTGTATGTAAGAAACAGAATAATTTATTTATATAATTTATGCTAAATTATATTTATTTTTCATAAAAACAAAAACATTAAATTAATTAAACATCAAACGGAATGTCGATCGTTTAAAAAACAAACAAACAAACAAAAAACACTGAAAGAAAATTAATGAAAATTTCTTTTATTTTTAAAGAACGCATCACTTAATCTTATTTAAAATAACATCACATTTCCATTTTCTTTGTTTTTTTTTTTTAGTTTACTATACAGTTTGTTAATTTATTATTTGAAATTTGTTTTTTAATTTCATTCAATTACTTAGAACAAATGTTGAATATAATTTTACGACAAACATGAAAATCACTCACAGTGGAAAATGGTTTAGAAATATGTTAGTTGTGTAGCTATACATCTAATTCTGTATCAATTTTTTTTACCTCTAATAACATTGCTGCACTGGGCTCATAGCACGGTTTCATTGAAATGTTCAAATACCCGTTTCTCGATTGCAGTTTCAGCAGTTTGGTGGTTTTTCAATAGGTTTTCCAATGGACGGAGATTTTGGGTTCTTTTGGCCGATCATTGTCCACGAAGGGTAATTCAGAAATTTTGCGTGCAGGTCTTAAAGGATATGTTCTGTATTGAGAGTTATTGTCTGCAAGTAACTTTTTCGGTCGCGACAGAGCTCTCGCAAGTGTTCGACGCTGTACAGTTGTACGAACATCTTGCGAATGTCACCGTAGAGGTTCTTCTTCAAAAGGAACAAACAGTCATTGTCACTAAAATGTGTTCAACTTATCGGTTAATCGCAGGATTGCATGCAAGAAGTTCGACAAATATTTCACCTGCTCATTGTTTACAAGATCTCATGAGTTCTTGCATCTCATCGTCAGAACGACAATCCTTAAACTCCATGCTTAAATCTCGGTAAACGTCACGCCAATGAAGCTGTGTGTCCGTCGGATATATTGCAAAAAACCTCACGGAAGCGCGATCGACGAATAAAAGGTGAAGTTTTCTAGAGAGAATAGCAGTTGAATCGAGGAAGGAATTGTGATTCAGAACTCCAACTCCTTCGATAAATGAATTCTTATACTTCCAGACCATCAGTTCGACCGGTGAAAACAACATTCCAATTCCGGATAGTATTTCACTAGAAGTCGATCCGCGTAGAAGGTAGTGAATCATAGACCTCTGGTGGGTATCTGGAAGGTATGTGGTTTGTTGGAGGTGCGAATTCTCGCTGAAACATCGATGGTGGATGTGCCACTTGGGATGTATGCTGATTAAGCTGGTGATGGGGTTGAGGATTATAGTGATGATCAGGTTTATAATTTGAATGGTGTTAAGACAGAGGATTTCACTGTGATTTATATTGCGGATCAGTTCTTGAAGAGGTTACATGGGTAGAATGTTGATTTGAAAGTCGGAGATATTGAGGTTCCGGCAACGGAACCTAGAAAATTTGACTACTGCCTGTGTTAGCACTCGCAAAATATTTGCTTCGCTAGCCCGAAAAACAGCTTCCATAGTTTCATGCTAACGAGTAGCTAACGAGATTGGACTGCGTACAGTTTCGGATACAGGCGGGGAGTTTAAATTCTAGGTTCGTGATTCACATCGACAGTCGCTGCTGTTTCCGTCAAAAAGTGAAGTGCCTATTGTTATATGTCGTTGGATTGCAGGGGAGACCATTCTGACTAGAACGAAGATCTTCCTCGTGAATGTCGTCCCAAATTGATATTAGGTGCGATAGGTAGGTCGCACTCCAACTGGGAAACGGCTGTTGCCTCGTCACTGACGAAGAATCCTACATAATTCAGGATTTGTGGAACGCATGACCACACAAAATAATTATGACCTCGATTAGACCAACAATTTTCTGGCAGAACACATTACATACAGCGCTGCTATTGGCCATGGTAATTTCAGGAGTGGAAGCTATAGTGACTCAAAGGAAACCGAATTAAATAAATTGAGGATAAACTAAGAAAGGATTTCGCCCAGGCTAGTCGCGGAGAAAATTGACGATGCTTGCGCCAAAAAGAACAACTAGGGTAGACAACAAAAATGTGATAATTAGAGAGGAAACCAAATACTTTGAAAATTCAAAACAAATCAAAAAATTCCAAAATTTTGATAAGAATACAAAAAAAACTATTGCGCTCAAAAAATAAAAAACTCAGACAAATGTGAATATAACGCGCTCGTCGGGGGCTCCGTATATATAATATTCTACGAGAACAGTTTTCAAAAACACAATTTTAGAAATAAATCAAAAAACGGTGCTTTCGCAAATTACAAAAAAAATTTTTTGGGTTGGAAAAAAATTCATCTTTCATATGACACCCAACTCGTCAAGGTCAAAACTATTTTTTTCCGAATTTTCACTCTCAATCTCTTCCAATTAGCATGTTTAACCCCCTCCACAGAACATTTGAATTTATAGCGACCAATAAAAAATTTTCATTTTTTCTATCTACAGTAAACTAGCCAGACGTCCCACGCTGCGTGGAAATGTCCCACATTTCATTGCGTTGTCCCACGGAAAAATCTGTCCCACGAAATAAATATTTCCACCACATTTGCCCGTATTATCGAAATAATCGAAAAACCTTATATCTACGTAAAGTTTGGGCAATGTCTCCGCCAAAGAAATGGCTTCACAGTTTTTTCTTGCAGTTTGTATAATGTTATTACTTCGGTCTGAAAGACCTAAGTATTACATTCATGAGCTCAAAGTGAAATTCTTACCCCCACTTTTTTTGGCATTTCTCGACGTTTTAGGACCTACTGATTCTAAAAAAGCAAAAAAAAAATGTGTCTCTGTCTGCCGGCCGTCCGTCATTACCTACGCTGCAGGGAAAACCGCTGGAGGGATTTCAAAAAGTTTTGTTTTAAAAATAGGTATTCACAAGGGACAGGTCTAAAAAGACGCTGTGTTCGATAACTGTACCGGAAGTGTGTCAGAAAAATCATTATGTGTGTCAAAAATAGCAAATTTTCATATTTTTGGCTTAAAAAACGTTCATTTTAAGTGATTACGAGTAGAAACATTAAATTTGGAGAAATCTTGATGGTCGGGATTGGTATGTGAGATCAAAAACTAGATTATTGCATTATAAGTTTGTCAAAAAAATGTTTCAAGTGTGTCAAAAGATTTTTATTTAGTTTTTTACCCAATTTTTTGGAAGAAAATAAAACTGTTTCTTTGAAATGAAATTTTATTATTATTATTAAGAATTATGGCATTATAAGTTTGTCAAAAAATGTTGTCCAGTGTGTCAAAAGAAAGGTTTTTATTAATTTTTTACCCAATTTTTTTAGAAAAAAATAAAATTAATAGTTTGTATGACATGATATTTTATTATTATTATAGAGAATTATGGCATTATAAGTTTGTCAAAAAAATAATGTCAAGTGTGTCAAAAAATGATTTCATTTATTTTTTTAGCCAATTTTTCGGAAAAAAAATGTAGCTGTTTTTATGACGTAAATGTAATTTAAAATGGAATTGGACATGGAAACTTTTGAATTTGTTATAGTTTTTGAAATATTTTTGGAATTTTGAAAAAGTTTGTATTTTTGATTTTGTAATAATTTTTGCAATATTTTTAGAATTTCGGAAAAAGTTTTAATTTTTGATTTTGTAAGAATTTTTGGAATATTTTTAGAATTTTGAAAAATTTTTAATTTTTGATATTATTATAATTTTTGGAATTTTGAAAAAATTTTGAATTTTTGATTTTGTAATAATTTTTGCAATATTTTTAGAATTTTGGAAAAAGTTTGAATTTTTAAGAATTTTTGAAATATTATTGGAATTTAGAAAAAATTTAAATATTTGATTTTATTCTAATTTTTGGAATATTTTTGGAATTTTAAAAAAGTTTGATTTTATTTAATCTAACAATATTTTTGGAATTTTGATTATAATTTTCCGGCAACGTATTGATGTTTCGTGTTAGCTTTGTAATAAATTTCTAAACAGAGATAAAAAAATACTTGTACTTTAACAAAGAGTTATGTTTGATATACATCGCTGCCCAAAACTGAAAACCATGTCCTCATAAAAGTTTTTTGCCGAAAACTATATCAGAATCCTTAACCCAGACCGAAGTCTTGATTTCTCAGAGCTGTGAGATTTCAACCCCTCCATATTTTCCAATTAAAATAAAAGAATTTTTTGAAGAATTAAATAGTAAAGAAATAGTAAAGGAAAGCATTAAATAGTAAATTTATGCACAATTCTAATTAGTTAGTATTTTGAAGATTTTTTACATGTTGTCCCACATATTAGCGATTTGGCTCTGGTCAGTTTAATCTACAGTTAGCTACAAAATCTTCTAACTAAATTGAACTAAAATCTAAATTTTCACAAAAAAAATACAAAATCTTGCAAGATTAAAAAATAAACCGACAATAACTGCTACAACAAATATTTAGCAAGATTTCCAAAACAAAACTAGGGAAAAGTTGTGACTGACGGCTGAACCAACTACTACTGGAATAAAAATCAACAACTGGAATTTTATAGGTTGCTCCGGTGATGACATCAACCCGACAATCAAGCATCCGTGGTCTAGCTATGGCTCAGAAAGCCAAGGACTAGCATTTTCTAGGCGTGTCTTCACTGTTCAGCCCAATGTTAACACCCAAAACAACCTGTATTCACACTCAAAACACGTCAAATGACTTTAGTCGAGACTTAATTTTGACTTTTTTTGTTTATTTTTGATCTTCTTACCGACCTTATCCTTGCCAATAACCATTTTCATGAGCTCATTTTGAGAATATTTTGACACCTGATAGTGTGTCCTTGATTTTTTCCTTAAAGTTTTCATCAATTCTGCCTAATATCGTTTACTGGTGAACTCTATAAACTGTTTGTTTGACCGAAACCAGCGATTTCACTTCTTCTCTTATTGCTAATGGTAGTGCTTGTTGACTCGACCTCTTTGCCTCGTATCGTTTTTGTTTTTCACCAGGTTCATTCTGTCATTGTATTCTGATGTATTCTTGAATATGGACGTATTAAATCTATTTTTGCAGTAGATTTTTAAATTCGTTTTCCTGTGCTTACTCTTTTAATTTTATTGTTGTATTTTACAAACATTTACAACCATTTGACCAGTTGTTCATTTCTAGATGTTCTGCATCTGCGACGTTTATTCTTCCTTATTTTCATTAATGATTGTTGTTCCTGTCTTATGTACTAATTACCACACAAGCGATAATATACTAATCACCACACAATAATAACGAAGGTTTTTCTTTACGATATCTTTATAAATTCCTTTATCCTACCAGTGATTCGTCTGCTTCATTTTTCAAATCTTAAATTAAACCTTCTCTTTAAGTTCTATTAAATGTAAATTCTTGATCGATGTCAACAGATTACTGAGTGCTTTTTTAATTTTTTTATGCAATCCACTTTTATTTCTAGTTAGGAAGATATTCCTCTTTTTCAATTTCTAGGTCTTTTGTTTTCAAATGCTTTCAAATCATATGACTTAAAGATTCGTACCAGTTGAAACGACTTTGCCTTGTTACTACTTTATTGCTCAACTTTTACTTTAATTTCTTTTAAAACTCAATGTAAATTTCGTCTTCTTGGGATATCGTTGGTCGCGGTTCGATTTAAATTTATTTTCTGTATATAAATTAAATTATCTTTGTTGGTGACAGCCGGTTGAAAGTTTATACTAACTTTCTACGCAGATACAATTTTAAAAATTAAGTCTGGACACACTGGAGCACTAAGAAGAAGAAGGAGATGTTTCTACTTGGTCTATGTGACTGATGTGAAATTGTTGATTTTCTTGATGACTGGACGACCGCTTTGTTTAAATTTTACAGTAGGTTTCTTATGTTTTAAATTTTTTTTTAAAATTATATTTATATTATAAAAAATTCGTTGGTCTAATCATCAAGAAAAACAACAATTTCACACTGCAGAGTGTAAATTGACAATTAGTATGCAGTATTCCTTGAGGTAGAAGGTATTACCTTGAGGTAATTTTGAATCTCATCTCTGAGAGCTGAAATAAAATTGGATGCTTCTGGTTTACGTATTAACAGTCTGAGATGAAAGTTTGTTTACAAATTGCAACGTACATACTATCAAAATCACGTCTTTAAAGTCAAAACTAAATAAATACGTATAATAATTAACGATAATTAAAAATAAATACAAAATGTTTTTATTTACCATCAATTTACAATAGTTTAAAAAATAAACAAGCAAATGCAAATAATAAACAAAATTTTTAGAAACTAATAACAATTTAAGTAACAAATATTTGCGTTGATGCAACAGACTTTTGTTAAAGCTTTTTGATTGAAGAACATCAGTTTGGTAGGATTCTACGAATAGGAAAAGCCGAGAAGCAATTTACCGTAATAACTAGATATTTTTTAAAGTCAAAGAGTGCAAGGTTGAAAGAAGAAAGAGGGAAGGGTGTAGAGCGGAGAGAAAACGGAATGGTTTTCATGTAAAATGTTGACACCAAAGTAATGCATATGTAGTGAATTCAATAAATTATCCATTGTTGCAAGTAGAGGTTTTGTTGATAATAAATTCATTTAAAGATTACGTAATCTGACTTTAATAAAAATACTAGTCGAAAAACCATTGTCTCTGGTACAAATGCATCTATCGAATTCAGAGCCGATAGAAGTCAACTGGTAAGAAATAATGATTGTATCTGTTACTGTATTTCCTCTTGGCACAGAATAGCACAATAGTTGATGGAAAAGGTTTCGACTTGCAATACTGTTGAAGAATTACCCGTCTAACCCTGAGGCAAAACAACCATGCCCCATTGCCTTCATTGGGTCGAAAACTATCGTTATACCAGACACTGGCATTGGATGGTAGTGATTCGTAACTAGCTTTCAATGCCTTCTCTTGGCCCCTATTTTGACAATAAACCTATTTTTACAATAAACTTTATAATTAGAGCAGTAGTATTTGACATACAGTTCGAAATGTGGTAGGTCTCAACCTCATACGCAGTTGCTTGAGGATCATTAAATGACAATTTTAAATATTTCGATAAACTGCAGTCTGTGAGCACTTGATGCTGCTACAGATCTAATATGTGTAAGACCAAATGAAAGGAGTAAGAGAAGAACCTCCATTGCTGATGTTGGTGTGATTTTGAAAGCACCAGTGGCTCAGAGGCACACAAATCTCTGTATTTTTGTACTATTGTTTACGGCCCTCGAGTTTTATTATACTTTGATGTTACCAAAATTTCATTTTGGGACTTAATAACCAAGTCTTTCCAAACAAGTTTCGGCAGGCGAAGAAAGCCTTGTATGCTTTGTCCAAGATGTATTTTAGGTGTGTGATCCAAGTGAGTTTGCTGTCCATTATAGCTTAGTACTTAATCTTCTAGACTACCTGCATCCTTTCGCCGTAAAAATTAGGATGATCGAAATTGAGGTACCTCTGTAAGTAAAAATTAAGAGACTAGTTTTTTTACGGATTGACAGACAGTCCCCTCTTGTTGCATCAATTCCTCACGACATCCATGACTGCCTGGGTCCGTTCACCGGAATTGGATTAGAATCATGTTTACCTTGCACCATGATTGTTATATTATCGGTTTAGGCTACAGTGGTGAATCCAGAATCTGTAGGACCTCTAACAAATGAAATAAATTATATATTTATATGTGTGCATGTCTTTAAAAGAGATTGAGAAAAACAATTATGGATCAGTTGTTATAATTTATTTAGAATTTGTTCGTAGGCAAGATCCGCAGTAGTTTTTCCTAGGTCGAGCTTGGCCGAAGTTCGAATTTATGAGTTTTAAAAATTAAATCAAGTGAGTTCATTTTTGTGTGTTTTAATCTCTAAATTGATTGGACTAGAATCGTCCAGCGGCCGAAATTCGGCCATTAAAAATTGAAAATGCAAATAAACTCACAGCAAAATAACTCCAACCCGGGTGGGAGCTCCAATATTAAACAATAAACCAAACATTGGACCTTAATTAACACAGTTAACTTCGGTTTCAGTCTGCAGTTGCAAATGCCTAGACTGAACCAAGATTCAGTTTATTATATTACGCGTTATTCACCAGGCTAATGCATTGTAAACATTTGCTAGTCATTTTAGGTTTATCTTTATTTTTATATACACAATAAAAGGCGGTCTGGGAACAAAAATTGGGTTGGTTAAACCTGGCCAAGTCTTATTTGTCTGACTGGGCGCAAGGACATTAATCCAAACTTGGTTTAAGCTTGGGCCGTTTGAAAATGTTAAGCCTGGCCCAAACTTCAAAAGCTGTGGCCCGGGTTGGGTATCTTAAATTTGCCTTACTCAGGATTTCCTCCTTTTTTCTCACAAAAATCATTCAAAATTAAAAAAAAATCTGTTTCGGCACATCTACTACTCAAGGCTTTCCAACGATATACATAATGCCCCACTTTTTTTTGGGCAAATATTTTGAAATGGTACCACAAAAATAGTGCTTACGTATTTATATATAGATATTATAAACACACACAATCCAAATACAATAAAACTTCTATTTATCATAAAATTTTATTTTTTTGTTTCAACAAATTTGTTCCCCAGGGTTTGTTTCTGATTAACTCCACCCGCATTTACTGATTCTATATTCGTCCGATATTGTTTTTTTCTCTCCATGATACAAAATCAATTCAATGGTTTTTTCTTTTTCATTTCTTTCCTCGCGCTTTTTTCTTAGTTTTATTTTATATATATACTGGTACAATAGATATTGGATTATCGATAGTCAGTTCGTGAATGTTATCAAAACTTAAGAGTTGATTTAATTTTTTTTGTATAAAAATTTGTTTCACAACAAGTATTATGACATTCTTAAAATACTTTCAAATTAAATTTTTTTCAAATATTTTATTTTTTTATCAAATTAATAAAGTAAATAAATAATATAATTTAGCTAATTAACTGGATTTTTATTCTTATAATTTCGCGTTATAAAGACCGGAACGTCATTTCCCAAAAAAACGGCATTCGATTTTTTTTTTAAGAAATTCGTTTTGATTATTGGCTTTTAATTCTGGTCATACAATTTTGAGAAATAACTAAATGAAGTATTTCAAGATAAACCTCAAATATAATATAAGATATTAATAAAATTCTAGTTTGTTTGTTATTCTAGTTAAACATTAAGTAGTGTAAGTGTGATTAAACAGAAAAAAAAATTATTTTTCGAATAATATTTTTTTTTGTGCACCCAAAAATATTAGAACTGTTAATTTATCTGTTTTGTGCTGTTTCTTACACCATTTTGTTATTCATCTTCAACAATCACCGGGACCGAAGGCGCAATCGATTTTTTTTTATTGTTATGCTACTTAGATACTTGGACGTGTAATTTTATTAATAATGATTGACTGAATTCAGGATTAATAATAAAGAGTTGGATCTTGTGCTATTAGGGAGTAAGTGAAACATTTGCAAATTACTAAAGGTAATAATCATACTGGCATTGGTGTGTGTGATGATCTTAATTCCTTCGTATTTTGAGGGTCGTCAGGGTTCATGGTCTTTACTTATTTAAATTCGTGCTCTGTTTAATTTTTTTTGCGTGCAATTATGCATTTTTACTAGGTTGGGATTCTCGAATTCGCAAGATTGAAGCTAGTTGGCTTTAAACCACGCATGGCACGCAGTTCCCGTAATGTTTCTGGTAGTTATTGAATTATCAGGAATCAGGGTCAGTGTTCATTACCTATGTTATGTTGAAAAATACTTTAAAGATTACTATGTTTTTTAATAAACAATTACTTCGGTCCAAAAGACTTAAGTATTACATTCATGAGTCAAAAATGAAATTCTTTCCGCCACTTTTTGGCATTTCTTGACGTTTTCGGACCTCCTGATTCTAAAAAAGCAAAAAAAAAATGTATGTCTGTCTGCCGGCCGGTCGTCCGTCATTACCTACGAAATCTAGAAAACCGCTGGAAGGATTTGAAAAATTTGTTTTTCTAAAAATAAGTATACTCTATGGACAAGTCGGAAAGGACGATGTGTTCGATAACTGTACTGGAAGTAACTTTGAATTTGGAGAAATCTTGATGGTCGAAATTGGTATGTGAGACCGAAAACTATATTATTGCATTATAGGTTTGTCAGAAAAATGTTGTCAAGTGTGTCAAAAGAATGATTTTCATTTATTTTTTACCCAATTTTCGGGAAAAAATTAAATTAATTATTTGTATGAAATGAAATGTAATTGGCATGAAATAAATTATTATTGAGAATTATGGCATTATAAGTTTGTCAAACAAATATTGTCGAGTGTATCAAAAGAATTTTCATTTATTTTTTTACTCAATTTTTTTGGAAAAAAAAAATTAATTATTTGTATGACATGAGAACATGAAATTGGACATGGAAATTTTTGCTTTTATTCTAATTTTTAAAATATTTTTGGAATTTTAGAAAAAGTTTGAATTTTTGCAATATTATCAGAATTTTGGAAAAAAGTTTCAATTTTTAATTTTGTAATAATTTTTTGAATATATTTAGAATTTTGAAAAAAGGTTTAAATTTTTGTTTTTATTATAATTTTTAGAATATTTTTGGAATTTTGAAAGAAATATGAATTTTGAAATATTTTCTCGAAATTCTAAATGGAAAGGTTTTAGAGTAGTTTGGTGATTGTATCTATATTTTCACTAAATTATGTTTATTTATGATCTGTTATAATTTTCGGCAACGTTTTGACGTTTCGTGTTAGTTTTTTAATAAATTTCTTAAAAGAGATAAAATACTTGTACCATTACAAAGAGTTTTATGTGTGATATACATCGCTGCCCAAAACTAAAAACAATGTCCTCATAAAAGTTTTTTGCCGAAAACTATATCAAAATCGTTAACTCAGACCGAGGTTTTGATATCTCAGAGCTTGAGATCAGCTTTATATTTTTACCTTTATATTTTTACTAAATCAAATCATCGTAGTAGAAGAGTTGTGTAAAGAAAATAAATAAAAAGTTGTGTTTAGTGAGCCCAAAGTATTAATTTCCATAAAATCAAACCGTAGTCTAGTATTAATTAATTTTTAGCTTAGAACTCATATATTCATGCATGCTGACACGAGTTAAAGAGGTTTTACTTAACCCTTAAGGTATACATGCCGAATATTGTAGTCCAGCACCTTTTCTATCATGTTTAGAACTTATTAAACTTATTTGCCTGCATGGTTTGGCATTGTTCAATTTCTGTCCTGGCTTGGGTACCCATACCACTCTAGTGGTTACTCCACATATGAATAATGTACGCAAGGCTGGAACTGGCTGTAATCATACGCTCGAGATATGGGAAAATGGCAGTCAAACATTTTTTCCAGAAATATGGGAAATATTTTGTCGCCTTCCAGAGAGGGAAATTGAGGATTGAGGAAAATATTTTGCTAGTTAGTTGGTTTGCAACCTTCATAGTTCCAAAATCCAACGGATCAAACTTTTGTATATTTTGCATTGCCAAGCTCAGGCATGTAGAGTTCGGAAAGTGGGGTCTTTAATAGTGTCTCTAGAGATTTACTTCAGCTGGTAGGATAGGAACGGTTCAACGTGCAGATTAAACCTAGAGAATTTGTGTTTCAGACGCAAGTAATTTTTGGAGTAGAGCTGCAGCCGGTAGGCAGTCAATCGTTCCACAAAGCTTTTTCCAATTGTCCTTTTTGATCGTCTCAAGTCTTTGTTGTAGTTGGTAAGAGCTGATTCGTACTCCGTCCAGGTGTTTATCCTTTTTCTGTTAAGGGGCTTACAAATTCTATGCTTCATCGTCTCTAAGTTCCCATTCGACCAAGGTATATTTCTGGATCTTTTAGACTTGGTAATTGGAGAGATGATATGCTTCAGTGATACGATCCTGGAGGTTGGTGAAAAACACTCTTAAATATGCATACATGGTTGCGGTGGCTCCAATGTCAATTGAGTTTGCTTATCGTTTGAGATGTTGTCTATTGTTCTCCTTATCTCCTGCCAATTATGCAGATGCTATAATGAAATTGCAAACTCAGCTAGCTATGGAAAAGAGGAGATTTCAATCTGATTCTGTAAGTGGAAATACGTTTAAGCGCTTGTTGAATTGGATCACAGTCAATGGACAATGGACAAATCAATGGACGCTATGTTTTTATTATACTTCTTATATTAACATTAAGAATTACATATAATTCTTGCAATTCTTAATGTTAAACCTGAATGTTTGAATCTTAAAATAATCAATGGGTAGTCTCCTTTTTCTTAAAATTGAATATTAGTTGTTCGTTAAAACTTACGATATCGTCCTAAATACCCAAATTTTGTCTTTCACCACTATAGGAAAATACTCTAAAAGCTTATGTATTGAATTTTATTAAAATCGAATGATATGACATAAAGTTATTTAATATCCAAATTTGCTCGCCTTTGGCCAATTTTGCGCAAATGCTCGCAGAACTGTGAAAAACCGTATAGCTAAAAGCAAAATTTCTAAACCTACTTAACGTGCGATTAGTGTGAGTTTAATTTACGAAAAAAGTTGTCCTAAACAAATTTAATTTTTAGTTCGTTTCTAATGAAAGTATAAAAATATTTTATTCTTTTCATTCATTATATATATCACACCATCAAATTATTATTTGATCTCATTTTATTGGTTTAAATTCAAAAATCTTCTCAAAAATTAACAAAATGTATTTTAATTTTATCATGCTTTTTGTCTAAAACTATTAGAAAAATGTGTACAGACTAATAAGCCTTGTTTTTTTAAAATGGCGACCAAGTGCTTTATTAGAAATTGCTAAATTGATTAATAGATTCTATCTTCCAGCTAATCAAAACCCATGCTAAACAAAAGTGTGTAAAAAGATGAATTCTAAACAAAGTCTCATACTGTGAAAAAAAAATTGGCGACGATCAGACGACATCTCTAGAAGCTCGATAAAAAAATTGTCGCTTGAACGTATGACAACTGTTAATATTTTCATATTTTTTATATTCCATAACAAAAATAAAGTTTTCAGAATTCTCCTTGTTAGGTCTAAAAAGACTTATTGATCATTAAATCCATACATCAATTAAAACGGAAATTAAAAAATTCTTCTTGGTGTTTATTGTTGTTTTGTAACGATATTTATTTTCGTGTCTACTTCACAATCTAAAATCACCCTCAACAATCTAAATAATGGTTCACACAGTAGGTTTGTACGTACATAAATATTAGGTCGTGGTAGTTATTTATATTGTAAGCTACATAAAAATAATCAAAAAAATTTAATTTTAATAAATGGATAAAAATAGTACAAATATCAATCAATAACAAAAAAAGAACAAGAAGAAAAATGATAAAGCGCTTGATAGACTTAAACAGTAAGAAACATTTGTTTTGATTATATTTTAGCGTTTCTCGCTGTGTTGCAATTTTGATAAATAATTATGTTGATTTTAATTTTCATATCGCGTTTCATTTTTAGGGTTCCGTACTTTAAAAAAGTAAAAACGGTACCCTATAATTTCTACATAATCGATTTACTTAACTATAAGTGCTATAAAGTTGAAATTTTCTACAGTTTTTAAATGTGTTTTCCCACGCCTACTGATAACAAAAAAAAAATCAAATATTTGTTTTCATCTATATTTTATTAACATAGATAGGCAGATACTAAAACAAAAGTTTTTTGTAAGGAATCGAGTTTGGTCTAGAAAAATCGAAAAAGATCAAAACATTTCGAAAAAAAATTTCTTTGATTTTTCGACTACTTAGCTTTTTAGATATTGCCAAAAAGAAGATTGAAGCTACAACAATTGCTAATATATTTTCCAATATAAATACTTTATAAGCTGGCCTGACTTTTTTATATTAAATATTTGTTTAATAATAATACAATGTTGTTGATATCCGCTTTTAAAACATAATAATTACACAAAAGACATGACAAATCAATAGATTTTAATTGAATTGAATTTTATCACCTCTGAAGCCGACATAATTGAATAAAAGAGAAAAAAATATAAGTCTATCGTGTATTTTCTTAATAAATAAAAGAAAAAAAATTTCTATATTAATTTAATTATTTTTGTTTTTGTTTCATAAAACAGTCCAACAAAGAAATCTCCTAAGGCCATAACCTAATTTTTTTTCTTTTTTTAAACATCGGAAACATTTTTGTTTTTCATTTTTGTGATTAATGTTTCCAGGAAATTGGAGTAGTCATTGGGGGTAATATTGGTTTTAAAATTAACTTTATTTTTTATTATAATATGCTATTAGGGCATTTTTGGAGATTATATTTAACAAGATTGTTCACTTTCAAGTGTTCGGTTCGTTATTATTTTTTTGTTCTGATAATTTTTTTAATAAATAATTGATGCTGTAAATATTATTTCAGAAAATGGAAAAGTTTTTAATCGAATGAATTAATAAAGTGATGAAAAATAAAATGTTTGGAGTTCTGACAGGTTTTAGACTATTCTTTAACTTAAGTCAATGGTATTATTAGCAGTTATTGTTTTTAAAAGTTTAATTGCATGGACGTAAGAAATTGGTATTGATTAGAAAAATCGTTGTGAAAGTCATGAAGTATCACAACTTGTTGTATATATTCTATATGAGAGTCGACAAATCTGAAATACATTTTAGAATTGTTGATATTACGCATTAACTAAGAACCAAAGTTTGCATTTATAAATATATGTTTACGGTTGCACTTTGTCCATGGAAATTTTATATTAACAATGGTGAAAATGGTTAAATATGGTAATAGTGAAAACTTGTGCAGCAATATGATCACTGGTGATGGACTTTATAAAACCAAATACGCTCCTCTAATTTTGGACGTGAGATCCTTAGAATGATTCAAAGAAACTACTACTGTTGAATATAATAGGTTACGGGCATGTTGTCAGCGAAAAAAGGCACCAAAACGTGAAATATTGAAGTATTATCCAAGTCTACAAGTAAAGGAAATATACCAAATGATTTAGAAGCTGGAGTTAATATGGAATCTTGCAAGAGCAACGAAGTTGAATTTCTCATTAAGATTGACTGCTGGAGTAATGTGAGAGAAATAAACAAAAATGTATAAGTTAGGAATGTTGATCAAGGAAAACCTCAAAAAAAGGAAATTGTTCAAGCATACGCGAGTATGCAGCATTCCAAAGCAAAATATACGCAAGATGTTCTCAGTAAAGAAAAACTGGTAATATCAAATGCTGATCATGAAGAGCGAAGTGGGGCCAGTAACAAGAAAACAAAAAAGCTGAATAGTCGTTTGATGGACGAACTTTCACTCTATAGTATAGCAAATTATGATCCGACTCGGGACAAACAGGGTGAGGTGGAGTTTGGTTTTATAAGTCTGGATTGGTTTTAGAATCGTTTAACCTGTTAACATTTAACAGCGCTAAAATCATAATACACTACAACGTGAATATCAAGGTGAATCAAAGTTGTGAATCACAGAGGTCGTTGGATACTTAGTCAACCCTAATATTTTTACTTCTATTCAATGATCGGATTATCAAAAAAGTATGGAATCACGTTTTCTAAAATTCAATCAAATCTCACAGAACTGCTATATAGAGGAAATGTGTAAGACTCTCTCTACGACAACCCATTGAAACTACTCATACAGTAAAAACAAAAAGGCAAGAAAGTTTATCTAACTTTGTGTTTAACGTTTATAAACCGGGAGGTAGCGTTGCATTTATGTTAGCGTTTTGATGCCGATCGAATTTAATTTTTATAGAGTGATGTAGAAAATAAGAGTCAGCCGTCAGATTTGTGGGGGGTGTGGTTATGGGGGAGTTTTAAACTGGTAAAAAAAACGAATACATTTTTAAAGAAATAGTAAAAGTTTGATAACAACTTGCTATGCTAGAAGTTTGAAAACAACTTCATAGTGCAAAGGGCATTAAATTAATCTTTAAAGCAAGCTTTGCATGGTTTTATAATGGAGACTTCCGTAGGACCTATATGTGAAGCAATTTGCATTACATATTCAGCTTATTTTTAACTGTGCAGTAAAAGTTTTGAGGGATCATTGAATCTAAGTGAGGAACAATATTTTGTTTCGGCAAACAGCTGTAAAATTTAACTTTACTGCCGAAGAATAGAGTCTTACTTCTTTGATATATAATCAAAGTTGCTGTAAAGTAACGCTATTTTTCTTTTTTGCGGCGGCAGTAAAGTAACTCACATTTTTATGGCGGCAGTATGGTAAATTTCTATAGTTTTATATAACTATAATTAATTATCTATTGAAATATGCGATAAAGATTTGAATCCTAAATGTTTTCGTAAAAGCAGCAACTCGTGCCACATTTACGTCGTTGTTGCTTTTAAATCCATACATTCGACAGACAAACGTTTACATTTGGCAGTCTTCGATGTGTTTTTGTAGTTTATCAATATCACAATTGTATATCTCAGAATCAGATGAGTAAAAAAATTTTCAGCTGAATCAAAAATGTCACATTTTGTCCTGATCTGTTCGATATGTTGTCCTAATCTGTTCGGTATGTCCTAATCTGTTCGGTAAGAATGAACCCTATATGGAATTTTTTGTCGTCCCGCGCTCGATAAATAAATTTATTTCTTACAGTTAACATCATTTCTCCATTCTCCAATTAAAAATACATTTTTTATAGGAAATGAAACGTAGAATACAATGATTATACTAAAAACTTATTTCGTGGGTGGGGCAATGACCAAAGATCGATTTGAAAGTTTTATTTGTTTATAACAATTTTGTAAACTAGCATTTTTTAACTTTAAAATAAAACAAATTATAGGTTTCTATCTCTAATAGAACCGAAGATATGAGTATTTGAAAATAACTTGTCAAGCCAAAACTTAGAACCGCTATATTTTCCAAAAAAAAAACAATCCTCGAAAGGGTATATCTTTTTCTTTGTTATACAACCCATAAAAAATAATGCGACGCAATATATTCTGCATATAAAGTTCTGGATATAAAGTGAGCTAATATTCATCAAATACTTGAATCAAAGATTAACCAATGTCATGGATATCGCGTAGTTCTTATTATAAAAATATTAAAGAAAGCAGTAGTATACCAACAAACGTAAATTCTGTTGTACGGGAAAAATCGGAAGTTGGGATGCAGAACTGTTGTGAACCGTACTAAATGTTTATGTACCAAGTTTCATCTAATTCGATTATCAGGTGCAGGTGCTATTAAGATTAAAATAAAATAGGTGCTCGTGGGACCCCACACCACTTTGTTCACTATCACTTCAAAACTACTCAGTTCCTTGCATACATATTTGCAAATCTTTTTCCAAAGTCCCATCAAAATTCAATCGCGAAAGAATGTTGTATGTTCCCAACCAACATTGAAAAAATGGTGACACAATAAACAGGTGTTCGGAGGGCCCCCACCACTTATCTCAATATGGTCCAAAAACTAATCAGTTTTTTGTCATTTAAGTCTCCATATTTTTTCAGTGTCACTAAAATTGATTAATGAATAAAGTCTGTATGCTCCCAACAAACTTTAAAAATCAAGTGCGAAAAGTCAGCAGTTATATGGTAGACCTCCCGCCACTTTGATCAATATGTCCCAAAAGATGATAATTATCTTACACTAATTGAAACCTTTTCCATAAGCTTCATCATAATCACTCATTATTGTAGGCTGTAGTGTGCTTAAAGGCACTGAAAAAACTTCAAAAAATTAAAAACCAAAAATTTTTACCGGAAATGAAAAACCGGAAGTTGGGATGCAGAAATATTGTGAACCGTACCAAATGTTTATGTACCAAGCTTCATCCAATGCGATTATATCAAGTACAGATGTTATTAGGCTGTAAAACAAACAGGTGTTTGGAGGACATCTTCACCACTTTGTTCACTATCGCTCAAAAACTAATCAGTTTCTTGGCATACATATTTGCATCTTTTTCCAAACATTCATCAAAATTCATTCACGAACGAATGTTTTTTGCTCCCAACAAACATAAAAAACATTGTGGAAAAAATCATCTGTTGTATGGTGGAACCCCCAACGCTTTATCCAATGTACTCCAAAAGCTGATAAAATTTTTCTCATGTTACTTGAAAGCTTTTACCAACGTTTTATGAAAATCGATCGGTAATTGTAGGCTACAGTAGAGATAAACACCTGGAAAAAACTTTTTAACCGGAAGTGTCAAACCGGGAGTTGGTATGCAGAAATATTGGAAACAGTACTAAAACTTTATATACCAAGTTTTCATAAGATCATAAGTCGGTATTAGAAGTTATTGAAGTTTTAAACTTGGAGGTGTTCGGGAGACCCCCAGTCATTTTGTCCAAATCTAAAATGAATTCAGATTTTCCATTTTCAAGTGAACCTGGATCATTTGCCAAAGTTTCATCAAGATCCTATGCAGAAAGGTCTTGACTATATTGCATTTTTATACTGATGTATACGAGGAGCTGACCTATAATCCCCCATCCGCCAATCAGCTGATCATTGTTTTTTCAATTGTTATGGTGTAAACATGCATCATACAAATTTTGAAGCGGCATCAAATTGCTTTTGCAATTCGTTTTTTTACCAGTTTAAAACTCCCCCACAACCACATCCCCCATTACTTTAGCAGTTGACCGCCAGATTTATCATCAACCGGAGTTAATTAATTATAATAAATAATAAGTGCAGTTAAACACAAACTGCAAAGAAAATGCTGTGACCTGCTCAGACGGTGTTAGATGCAGACATTAAAGATTAAATAATTTTAATTCAGATGCATCATCACGAAAAAAGAAACTGAGAACAAGATTTCGCTCAAAAGGCCGAAAAGATAAAGCACTAGACCTCGTGCAATAGAGTTGACAATAAAAGGAATGTAATTGCAAACCCAGAGATCTGAAGGATCTCATATACATCTGGAGAAGGGGGTGGGGTTAGTTGGAGAAATAACTGTTACCGCACCTCATGAGAGTTTTCACAAATTGTCTAGCACATGTAAACGGGCAATGTGATACTATTATAAAAGTGATGTAAAAATGTCACTTGACCGAAATCGCTAAAACCTATTAGTTCAACATCTTTCATGTAAAAACGATGGAAATTGTGAACCACAACTACGTAATGGCATTATAAGTTTGTCAAAAAAATGTTGTCAAGTGTGTCAAAAGAAAGATTTTTATTTATTTTTTTACCCAATTTTTTGGAAAAAATAAAATTGTTTGTTTGGAATGAAATTTTATTATTATTATTGAGAATTATGGCATTATAAGTTTGTCAAAAAAATGTTGTCAAGTGTGTCAAAAGAAAAATTTTTATTTTGTTTTTTACCCAATTTTTTGGAAAAAAATAAAATAGTTTATTTTGGATTTTTGAGATCAATTAAACTCAAGTAAGTAAAGAAGTAATTGGAATATTTTCAATTCAAAGGTATGGTTTGAAGTTTCTCAGAAAAAAACTACAATTCACATTTTACGTGTTTCGGATCGGATTCGAAATACAATGCAAAAAATCCCATATAAATAAAATAGTTTGTTTGAAATGAAATTTTATTATTATTATCAAAAAAATAATGTCAAGTGTGTCAAAAAATGGTTTCATTTATTTTTTTAGCCAATTTTTTGGAACAAAAAAAATGTGGTTGTTTTTATGACGTAAATGTAATTTAAAATAAAATTGGACATGGAAATTTTTGAATTTGTTATAGTTTTTGAAATATTTTTGGAATTTTGAAAAAGTTTGTATTTTTGATTTTATAATAATTTTTGCAATATTTTTAGAATTTCGGCAAAAGTTTTAATTTTTGATTTTGTAAGAATTTTTGGAATATTTTTAGAATTTTGAAAAATTTTTAATTTTTGATATTATTATAATTTTGAAAATATTTTCAATTTTTGATTTTGTTATAATTTTTGCAATATTTTTAGAATTTTGGAAAAAGTTTGAATTTTTAAGAAATTTTGGAATATTTTCGGAATTTAGAAAAAGTTTAAATATTTGATTTTATTCTAATTTTTGAATATTTTTGGAATTTTGAAAAAGTTTGATTTTATTGAATTTTTACAATATTTTTGGAATTTTGATTATAATTTTCCGGCAACGTATGTTGCCGTAACGTTAGTTTTGTAATAAAGTTTGAAACAGAGATAAAAAATACTTGTACTTTAACAAAGAGTTATGTTTGATATACATCGCTGCCCAAAACTAAAAACCATGTCCTCATAAAAGTTTTTTCCCGAAAACTATATCAAAATCCTTAACCCAGACCGATGTCTTGATATCTCAGAGCTGTGAGATTTCAGCCACTCCATATTTTTATGATTTTCTTACGGGCGATTATTTTACGGGCGCAAAGTAGAAAAATACACTAATGTTTTATATAGCGATTGTATCTTATGGCGGAAAAGTTTCACTTGCAGCCATGATAACTAGGATGTAAAATGTGTTTTACGATTCGTTTGTGCGTAAATATTTTTTACATTTTTGTCTAAAGAATTTCGTTTTCAATCTAAGAATATGGAAATTTGGGCCTTTTTCAGTCTACAGAGCGGAAAAACAAGGTGGCTGATTGTCAGAAGCAGGCCATGTAAACGCTTTAACGCCGTACTTAACAGATTGTACAGATTGCCTCACTAATTTGCTGTATTTTCTATCAGCCATCAATAACTCTGTTGCAAACTTTGACACATTTGGGTAACAATTCCCCAGTTTTTGTTTCTTTTACCAAAGATACTCGCACTGAAATAGAAGCTCGGTAAATCTTCTATGTTCTAGGAGGGTTACGGTGCTCTTATTTCAGTGCGATTAGTTTCTTTTCTACTTTCAGAGAAGCGTTATGTCAACCAGAATGATATTCACTGCAGTCGTCCTTTCGATTTCGCTCGCGCTAGGAAGAAAGCCATGTTGTACCAAAGTTGATAATAAACCCAAGACATCAAAATTTTCTAACAAATCAATTACGTTGGTAAGTCATCCTCCAAATAAAATTCAGACAGGCCCATCTCTAAGGTTAAAGCATTATTTACGGTTCGACCCGGTTCATTTCAGGTTCGCTTACGTCATAACAGCGCGCTGGAACATTAGCGATCAAGTTAATCTTATATTTATTTCAAACCATCAGAAATAAATTCAACAGAAATGTTGGTTCTTCATATTGCACTTGTTATTTCTCTGGTCCAACATTTTTTGCTAATTATAGCAAAAAGAAATAAACCATAATTATTACAGGACAGTAGCGCTCAGTTGGGGAAATTACCGAGGCTTCTGTGTATTTAACGAAAACAATGAGAACATGCGCTACCTGTCTATAGAGGAACTACTAGAACTGGTACTCCTTCATTTGAGGATTCCTGACCTTCTGGAAAACCATTCTGAGATTTATTTTGGAAGCCAAAAGGAAAAGATAAAAGGAAAAGTAACCGAAACTTAGCAGATAAAACATTTGACTTGAGTTACGTAAGGACAGGCGGATAAAGCAGTTCAACTTTTCAGTAAGTTTACTACGTTCAATTACGTTCAAATGGTCAATAGCTTCGGTTCTAGAACCAAAATAGGTGTCGCTGTAGGATTTGTTTGACTAAGAATAAACGGCATTGAACTCAATGTCTTCCAGGTCAAAAATTCACACAATTGAAAGATGCGCAGACTTAAACCAAATTTAATTATCGGACCAAGAGGATTGCCATCGGTCGGACAAACAAAAAACTGTTAAAACGTTGAGCGCATAAACCATAACATCCAAACCAGTTGAAGTTTGTGTGGGTAAACTTTGAAAGCTTGGTAAGGATAACAATATAACAGTGTACTTGATATCTTGGTAAGCGAGTGTCGCAGCTTATGAAACAATCGACAGATTTGTAAGAATTAGTAGAACAACGTCTTTTGTCGGATCCAAACCTCACCCCCAAACATTAGAAAGTGAGAAAACAATAAAAGTATATGAGATGAAGGATGTAGAGTTGGATTTAATAGCAAATAAAATAAAGAAAATTATACAGTGAACGTAACCAGATTTACTTCAAGCAAATCCCGTCTCGGTAGTCTCTTATTAAAAACAAAAAATAAATTGCATGTTTACAAAAAACCAAAAGAATTAAAAAAAACTAATCACTATTACAAAAAATATGAAAAAATTGTATCAAATAAAATCAAAAATATATAAAAAAATATGGAGGGGCTGAAATCTCACAGCTCTGAGATATCAAGACTTCGGTCTGGGTTAAGGTTTTTGATATAGTTTTCGGCAAAAAACTTTTATGAGGACATGGTTTTTAGTTTTGGGCAGCGATGTATATTAAACATAACTCTTTGTTAAAGTACAAGTATTTTTTTTTAATTTCTGTTTAGAAATTTATTACAAAACTAACACGAAACATCAATACGATGCCGGAAAATTATAAAAGATCATACATTAACATAATTTAGAGAAAAGATGATACAATCAGCAAACTACTCAAAAACCTCCCCATTTATTACAATAATTACTCTCCAAATATTACAAAATCACAAATTCATATTTCTTTCAAAATTCCAAAAATATTGTAAAAATTAAATAAAATCAAACTTTTTTCAAAATGCTAAATATATTCCAAAAATTATTACAAAATCAAAGATTAAACTTTTTTCAAAAATTCTGAAAATATTGCAAAAATTATACAAAATCAAAAATTGAAACTTTTTTCAAAATTCCAAAAATATTCCAAAAATTAGAATAAAATCAAATATTTAAACTTTTTCTAAATTCTAATAATATTCCAAAAATTCTTAAAAATTCAAAAATTCAAACTTTTTCCAAAACTCTAAAACTATTGCAAAAATTATAACAATATCAAAATTGAAATTTTTTCCAAAATTATAAAAATTAAAATAAAATCAAAAATTTAAAATTTTTCAAAATTCTAAAAATATTCCAAAAATTCTTACAAAATCAAAAATTGAAACTTTTTCAAAATTCCAAAAATATTCAAAAACTATAACAAATTCAAAAATGTCCATGTCTAATTTTATTTTTAATTACATTTTCAGCAAACTATTCAAAAACCTTCAATTTAGCGATTCGAGAAAATATTACAAAATCACAAATTCATATTTCTTTCAAAATTCCAAAAATATTGTAAAAATTATAATAAAATCAAACTTTTTTCAACATTCTAAAAATATTCCAAAAATTATTACAAAATCAAAAATTGAAACTTTTTTCAAAATTCCAAAAATTATACCTAATAAAATCAAAAATTTAAAATTTTTCAAAATTCCAAAAATATTCCAAAAATTCTTACAAAATCAAAAATTAAAACTTTTTCCAAAATTCTAAAAATATTGCAAAAATTATTATAAAATCAAAAATACAACCTTTTTTCAAAATTCCAAAAAAACTTCAAGAACTATAACAAATTAAAAAATTTCCATGTCCATTTCATTTTAAATTACATTTACGTCATAAAAACAGCTACATTTTTTTTCCCAAAAAATTGGCTAAAAAAATCAATGTAATCATTATTTGACACGCTTGACAACATTTTTTTGACAAACTTATAATGCAATAATTCTCTATAATAATAATATATTTTCATGTTATACAAATAATTAAATTAATTTTTTTCCAAAAACTTGGGTAAAAAAATAAATAAAAATCTTTCTTTTGACACACTTGACAACATTTTTTTGACAAACTTATAATGCCATAGTTCTCAATAATAAAATTTCATTTCAAACAAAATTTTAATTTAATTTTTTCCAAAAAATTGGGTAAAAAAATAAATAAAAATCTTTTATTTTGACACACTTGACAACATTTTTTGACAAACTTATAATGCCATAGTTCGCAATAATAAAATAAAATTTCATTTCGAACAAAATTTTAATTTAATTTTTTTCCAAAAAATTGGGTAAAAAAATAAATAAAAATCTTTCTTTTGACACACTTGACAACATTTTTTTGAGAAACTTATAATGCAGTAATCTAGATTTTGGTTTCACATACCAATCCCGACTATCAAGATTTCTACAAATTTAATGTTCCTACTCGTAATCACTTAAAATAAACGATTTTTAAGCAAAAAATATGCACATTTCCATGTTTTGACACACTTGACGATTTTTTTGACACATTTCCGGTACAGTTATCGAACACATCGTCCTTTCGGCTCTTCCCATTGAGTAAACCTATTTCTAGAAAAAAAAATTTTGAAATCCGTCCAGCGGTTTTCTAGATTTCGTCGGTTGTGACGGCCGGACGGCCGACAGACAGACACACATTTTTTTTTTTGCTTTTTTAGAATCAGTAGGTCCTAAAACGTCGAGAAATGCCAAAAAAGTGGGGGTAAGAATTTCACTTTGAGCTCATGAATGTAATACTTAGGTCTTTCAGACCGAAGTAATAAGCTTACAAATAAAACGTTCAATTTGTTGAAATAAATTCTGTCTCCAAAGTGGTCAAAATCAACACCACTGTTCTTGTTGTAGCTATTTTAATGGCAACCACTTGTTGGGTACAGCTTTCAGCTTTCATTTTTGCGCCCAATTTCCATACAAAGCTCTGTTTCAATTTCCCCTTAAAAAAATTATTTCCCACCGCATGATTTCAAATATCCAAACAAGATTTCTCAATAAGTAACAAAAATATTCAAAACAAAAAAAACATTTACCCTCAAAAAATCTTATATATGTCTCAATTATTACCATTAAGATAATTCATAACTTAATTGTTTTGATTTTTAAATAATATTTAGAGTACAAATGATACCGCAAAAAATTTGTTTGAATATATGTATAGCAAAAATGTAATGAAAAAATTAAAATTTTACATCGATCATTTAAACTCTGTGGTCTCTGACGACAAGGCCAGTCGTAAAAAGGACACGGATATAACCTTCATGCATTGAATCATCTCCGTATCCTGAATTTCCTAAAGGCAACAGATTTGAAGGAAGTGCTCTGACAAGGTATTAATCAAAGAGCAGATCACTGCGATGCAGTAGACCTTTTCATCTACCAAGAAATGTTTCAAGCTGGGATCGTTCAAGCATTTGTAAAAGTATCCTAAAGCAAAACACAAGCAACATATTGTTTGTAAAAAGGCTGTAGCACCATCAAAGTAATTTAGATCAAATTGAGGACTAGAAACTTAAAAGAGTACAGCAAGTGATACTAAGCAATATAAGAACCAGGGAAAATTAATAGGTTATGAATTATTTGAGCAACTCTCAATCTATGGTGGTAAAATTTCAATCCTGTTCGTAATCATAAGGTTTTTACGATAATTTGCAGTACTACGGTTCACTGCTGCATGATGTGAGGGCTACTGAATTTTTTTAAATAAATTGTATATTGTTATTTATAAAACAAAAAATTAAAAAAAAATTCATATAAACTTACTTTCAAAACTAAATACAGAAAAACATGATCTCGTTAATAACAAATTACTATTTAATTTAAAAATAAATCTTCATAAGTCACGACAACCTATGCGAACCGAACCAACCAACCATACATTTATAATAATTTAATATTTTAAAACAATAACAACAAACAAAAATTTACTTAACTTTGTTTAAGAAATAAAATAAAAATAATAATATTATATTATAATTACAATAACATACGAAATAATAAAAATAAATATCCATTAATATCTTATATACAAATATCATATATAACCATCTCATTAAAATTCTTACAATAAATAAAAATAATAACGATTTATGTTAGTTTATATTGATGACCAGACTTTGGCATTGAATTTTAGTTTTTATTTTATTCATTTTATAAAAATCGGAAGTTTTACAATTAATTTTATTAAACAAAAAAAAAATAACAGCAGAACCGCGAAAAAAAATAAATTCTTTGTAGCAAAAATTACATAATTCACTTCTGTAACCTTCAATCAAAATACAATAATCAGTTCATATATCTCTGTGAATCTATGATTCGTCGAAAATAGTTGAAATTGCTACTGAATCTAATAAAACTCATCTTCATCTTTTATTTTAATTAATTTTTTATATGAAATTTATTCAGCGAAAGATAAATCAAATTATTTTATTAAAACCAGGTGAAAAGTATGAACACCAAAAATATGACATCAACGTCGATTGGCGCCCAAAAAATGTTTCTAAACAAACATTTTTCTTCAAATAAATGGACAGCTTTTTGTGAAAGTTTCTGGCGGAGCCTAGTTTTAGTAACTTTAATTTATGCATAATTAGAGTCAATTTTGATCAATATCAAACGAACGGATTTCGAGAAAGCGATAATCGGACCCATCCATAAATGCTTTATTTCTGGGTTACCATTTCCCTTAGCAATTACCACATCAATAAGAAAAAATATAAAATTTGAATATGACTTTTAACCTGTGGTTTGTTTCAGAATTTTTTCACCTACCTGCTTTTAAATTAATTATAGGCATGGATTCAATATTGATATAAACGGAAGAGGTAAAAAGATCAAAAGACCCTTTTCATTTGATTCATTTAATTTTTTTTTGAATATTTTTAAAAAGTTTAATAACTATTTTTATTTATATTTTATTTGAATATAAAACAAAAAATAATTTCAATTTTAGTTGATTGTAGATTAAATTTTTGTTTGATTGAAGTTTATTTATGCGATAGAATTTAATTGAGGATAATAATAATGAATTTTTTTTTATTATTAAATGACTTTATGTTGACAATTTAATAAAGAATAAAGTTGAATTCAATTAATTAATTTTACTAAAAAGTTTTGAAATTGATGTTTATTGATTGATTATTGGAGGACGATGGATGACGTTGTAAGGTAGCATTAAAAAATAATGATAATCTATCTGACTGTACAAGTTTTGCTGGTTGTATGTAAGAAATATTTTACACACTTTTTTATTTTTTTATTTGGTCACATAACCAAACTCTACACAAAACTAAAAATAAGAAGATACCAGTAAATATTTATCAAAAAAAAATTACACGCTGCCAATTATAAATATTATTCTTCAGAGAACACGAACGTAGAGTTCCATGGTTTTTCACCGAGTTTGCCAAATATTCAAAATTTTCTAGGTCTTCGTCTCCGACGAACACCACCTGGTTGTTGTTTGGACACTTTTTTGCCAGGTTAAAAAACTGGTTAGAGCAAAAAGTGTTTTTAATCTTTTCTTGAAAATCTTCAATAACATATACCATATAGTGGTTGTGATTATGATAGTTTTTCCACTATTATTATATATTTAGAACTTTAATTAATATACAATTTCTTTATTACAATATAATTTAAATATTATTATTTATTATTTCAATAAATTCATTAGCCAAAGGCTTACACAAGACTAATAGCAAACATTCTTAATTTGTGCAATTAATTATATAATATAAAATATGGAGGGACTGAAATCTTACAGCTCTGAGATATCAAGGCTTCGGTCTGGGTTAAGGATTTGTATATAGTTTTCGGCAAAAAACTTTTATGAGGACATGGTTTTTAGTTTTGGGCAGCGATGTATATCAAACATAACTCTTTGTTAAAGTACAAGTATTTTTTATCTCTGTTTAAAAATTTATTACAAAACTAACACGAAACATCAATACGTTGCCGGAAAATTATAATCAAAATTCCAAAAATATTGTTAAATTAAATAAAATCAAACTTTTTCAAAATTCCAAAAATATTCCAAAAATTAGAATAAAATCAAATATTTAAATTTTTTCTAAATTCCAATAATAATCCAAAAATTCTTAAAAATTCAAACTTTTTCCAAAATACTAAAAATATTGCAAAAATTATTACAAAATCAAAAATTGAAATTTTTTTCAAAATTCCAAAAATTATAATAAAATCAAAAATTAAAAATTTTTCAAAATTCTAAAAATATTCCAAAAATTCTTACAAAATCAAAAATTAAAACTTTTTCCGAAATTCTAAGAATATTGCAAAAATTATTACAAAATCAAAAATACAAACTTTTTCAAAATTCCAAAAATATTTCAAAAACTATAACGTATTCAAAAATTTCCATGTCCAATTTCATTTTAAATTACATTTACGTCATAAAAACAGTTACATTTTCTTTTCCAAAAAATTGGCTAAAAAAATAAATGAAATCATTTTTTGACACACTTGACATTATTTTTTGAAAAACTTATAATGCCATAATTCTCTATAATAATAATAAAATATCATGTCATACAAACTATTAATTTTATTTTGTTCTAAAAAAATTGGGTAAAAATAAATAAAAACCTTTCTTTTGACACACTTGACAACATTTTTTGACAAACTTATAATGCCATAACTCTCAATAATAATAATAAAATTTCATTTCAAACACACAATTTTATTTTTTTCCAAAAAATTGGGCAAAAAAATAAATAAAAATCTTTCTTTTGACACACTTGACAACATTTTTTTGACAAACTCATAATGCAATAATCTAGTTTTTGATCTCACATACCAATCCCGACCATCAAGATTTCTCCAAATTTAATGTTCCTACTCGTAATCACTTAAAATGAAGGTTTTTTAAGCCAAAAACATGAAAATATGCTATTTTTGACACACATAATGATTTGACACACTTCCGGTACAGTTATCGAACACAGCGTCCTTTCGCACATGTCCCTTGTGAATACCTATTTTTAGAAAAAATTTTTGAAATCCCTCCAGCCGTTTTCCCTGTAGCGCAGGTAATGACGGCCGGACGACCGGCAGACAGACACACATTTTTTTCTGCTTTGTTAGAATCAGTAGGAAACTGAAAGCAGGAAACCTAGAACGTCGAGAAAAGCCAAAAAAAAGTGGGGGTAAGAATTTTGAATGTAATACTTAGGTCTTTCAGACCGAAGTAAAAGAGCGTGAGCGTTTTTTTAGAGCGTGATTTTTCAGCAGTCGGGTTTTAGTTTTTGAACTTCTTTTTTCTTAAAAACCGCTTAGCTGTAACCGAAAAATTATATTTTAATTGAAATTAACTTTCTTTTGTGGTTTTTTCATATTTTGACTCACAAGTGTCCGTCATATGTGCCGGTTTAAGTCGGTCTAGGGAAATAGAAATATTTTTTCCGTTTATATCAATAAGAAAATTGCCTGTTTTAAAATGCCGACCAGACTAGAAGTGTCAGAAGAATTATCTTCAGTATGTAATACTAGCTCCCCAGGTATTTTAAGGCTTTGCCCATAGACTAAATCAGCTGGGGTGCATTCAAGATCAGAGTTAATTGAAGAAGGTATGCCAAGTAAGACAATAGGGAGTGTTTCACTCCAATTAAATGTGTTACCATGCGCTTTTAGAGACATTTTAGTTGTCGATGGAAACGTTCTACCATTCCATTAGCTTTAGGGTTGTAAGCTGTCGTGTGTATTTGATGTGAACCTAATAGTTTTGTTAACTCTAAGAATAACCCAGATTCAAATTGCGCACCTTGATCTGTAGTTACGTTTAATGGCACTCCAAATCTCTAGATGTGCTGTTCGACTAAGGCTTTTGCTAGTGTTGTCGCTCGCATATCTTTAAGTGGAATTGCTTCTGGCCGTGTAAATCGGTCAACAGTTGTTAAAATATATTCATATTTATGTGACGGTGGTAAGCGACCAACTAAATCTTCATGAATATGTTCGAAACGACGACTGGGAATTTTAAAATCACCAACTACCGTGCGTGTATGGCGGTTGACTTTTAAGCGATGACAAGAAATGCATGTCTCCGACCAAAATCCAACATCAATATTCATTGAAAGCCAGAAGTAATGAGAAGATATAAGCTTCCGAGAAGCATGCACAGCTGATATAAGAGGTTTGTGGTCTGTGTACACAGTGAACTTGCGACCTTCAACAAAATAACGAAAATGTTTGATCGTGGCAAATATTGCTAACAGCTCACGATCGAATGTGGAGTATTTTTGTTCTACAGGCGATAGCTTGCGAGAGAAAAATGACAAGCGCTGCCAACATTTATCTACATACTGTTCTAATACTGCACCAACTGCAGTACCTGAAGCATATCCGTTTTATGGCAAAATAAAGTATTTTGTTGTGGATGAGCTAGGAGAGTAGTATGCATGAGTGCTTGTTTGACTATGTCAATAGCTGCACTAATTCGGAAGGCCAAGAAAATTTTGTTTTCTTACCTCTTTTTATAAGTTCAGCGATGTGGATATGGATTGGTGAAAGAATATCAGCCAATTGAGGTAAAAACTGGTAATAGTTGACCATTCCTACGAATCGCCGAGCTTGCCGCATGGATGTTGGCTGAGAAAATTGTGTAATAGCCACAATTCTTTCTTTAGATGGTAAAATACCGTCTGCAGAATTTTTATGACTAAGAAAATCCAGGGTAAGGCTTTTGGTAAACATCTTCGTCCTTGTTAGCCACCAGGATATTATCGATATATACGAATACAAAATCGAGTCCCTTGGTCACTTCATCCATTAAACGATGGAAGGTCTGTGCTGCATTACTCAGACCGTATGGCATTCTTATGAATTCGAAAAGACCCAATGGAACCGTAATTGCTCTTTTGTGTATATCTTCAGTAGCAATTGGTATCTGATGGTATGCACGAGCAAGATAAATTTTGGAAAAGATTTTGCAACCGTTGAGGTGCATCGTTTGGTATCGGATTCCGATCTAGTATTGTTATCGCATTCAGATGTCGGTAATCCCCACAACGTCTCCAGTCAATCGATTCCTTTTTTGTCACTTGGTGAAGAACAGTGGAAGCCGATGAAGAAGACGGTATTATCAAACCTAATTGAAGCATCTGGTTAAATTCATTTTTGGCGATACTATACTTGGTAGGTTCCAGTTGTCGTGGTCTTGAAAAAGGAAGACGCCCTTCCGTGATGATTTGGTGGACCACGTTATGCTTCATCGGACCGTCATATCTGGGTTCCTTTGTTAATGTCGGAAATTCTTAGCGAATTTTCCCTTATTTCCCATTTATGGTATACTGTGGCAATGAAGGGGTTGTATCGTTAGATATAATAGCACTCACAGCTAAGGTAGTTTGTCCGTCAATCAAGCGTTTACGCTTAAGATCAACGATAATGCCAAATTTTGTGAGAAAATCTGCGACTGTAATAGGCTTATTTACCGATGCGACTACGAAAGAATGTCGCAGTTCACGACGAAGGCCCAGATCAAGACATAGCAGTTTGGTACCATAAGTTTGGATTGCAGATCCATTTGCTGATAAGATTCCGAAAATAAATAAAAGGAATTACTGATATCAGCACCTGTTTCTCATAGATAAACTGAGTTTTGTTTTGTCGACAAAGGACGAACATGCGGCGATTGTTACAATTGCCGTCATTTGCCGCAAGTGTGTTGGGGCGTTTTAGTTTTCCAAATCCGATGCTGTTAAACCATGTTTGTAAAATTGGCATCGTTTCGTGCAACGTTTGGCATTTTGGCCGAAACGTCTATGCCACCAACATATATTTATGGTAGATGGACTGAACGATCTGTTCGATCTACTTTGGCTTCTTCGAAAAGATGAGCTTCGATCGCGTCCATGTGAACTATTTGAACGAAATGCTTCGTACATATTGGTTTGTAGTGAATTTCTAATGGTGTCCCTAACCAAACCGATAACACTTCTCGGAAGTGCTCTCGGTCTGCAAATAACCCTCAACCAATAAAACTGAATGAATTTACGAAATTATAATCGTGAGGCAGTTTGTGTTCGGCACCAAAAAAGTTTTGCAAAATGCACTTAACAGTCTACATGCCAGTTTATGGAAATGTCAGAAACCCGCCAATATATATTTGTTTGGTTTTTATTATATTTTTTGGTTTCGTATAACGTGTAACTATATTTAAATTGTATGAATTTTTAATATTTGAAATTTTTTTTAAAACAAAAAACCCAAGAGAGCATTATCTTGATGCTCTTGAGTTTTTTGTTTTAAAAAAAATTTCAAATATTAAAAATTCATAGTTGGTCTAAATCTTAAAAAAAACGTAATCGTATTATAAAAAATCTAAATTAGCAGCAAAATAATTGGTATTACTAAGTAATAATAAGAATCTTATCATAGATTTAATTTTAATAATAAAATTTATTTATTTTTGAATAAAAATCAATCATACTTATATTGTAATCTGATTATTATTTCATTTGCACAGGGGTGGTGGTTCTTTTGGTTGTTGTTGGACTGAAAATAAATTATTTGAATATTTCGAGTTGGTAAAACGAAATGGATTGTTGAGTGGCTTCAGAAATTTTAGCTAATTACATTCTTGTGTTAATTATATTGTAATTAATTATAAACTCATAAATTTCAAAACAAATTTATTATTTATAAATGCAATGGACCTTAGTAAAATGTAACAAGTCACGCATTTTGTTAGGTTATGTGTTAGCTGAGGTTAAAAGTTTTATATGTGTTTGGTGTGCCACATATTGTAATTTCGTTAACATAACACATTTTATATTTATAAAAAAAACTATTGCGTTGCACACAAGCTTGCACTTTTACCTGACCAAAACAAAAATTTCTTTTTATTCAAAAATGGTGACAAAATAATTCGTTGATATGATAGTTTACATTCTCTCATTTCGAGCTTGTTCCCGAAGAGATAACGAAGTCATTGTCTCTCCTGGGGGTTCATTTTTCTGCAAAACATAACCTGATTCATCAAATACCATATTTAGTATTGCAAGCGAAAAACAATAGACTTCCAGATCTTCTAATTGGGTTTTTATTTATTTTGTTGCATAAATTTTTGTTTCAGATTAGAAAATGCTTCCAAAACATAGTTATTTCTATTGATGAATTTGGTAAAACAAAGGCAAGAGACTTCACAGGCAGTAAATATACTAACAAGCTCGTGAACATTTTGATATCATAAGTTTTTCTTCCACGTAAATTACTCAGGAATTTTAATTCCCATAACTCCTCAGTGATGAACTTGGGTTGAACAGTGATGATCTCCTCAGATTTGAACCTGGGAATTACTTGCCTCATTCTTCCGTGGATGGTTTTTATCCCCAATCCACAATAAAAGTTAAGGTACCTCGCCTTGCTAATTTGTCGGCTTCTTCATTCCCTGCGATACAGTAAACTGTAACTATTCCTAAGTTTGTTGAGCATGCTCACACAGTCTCCAACTATTTTGGATGTGATTGTGCATGAGCTTAACGCATTAACTGCTGCTTGGCTGTCCGACAAGATGGTAATTGCCTTGTTCTTATATTTTCTTTTTAAACTGAAGTTTGAGCACCTTTTGAAAACACACATTTCGACCTGAAAATCGTTTGGGTAAGTGCCCATTGACTCAAAGCATTTGATCTTTGGTCCAAATGTTCCTGCATCTACCCCTGTCTTTCAACCATCCGCGTACAAATTTATGAAATCGTTCTTTTTGCACAACTGCGTTGTTTTGCACAACAATATACAGTTGCGATATATATTTCCTATCGAAGTTGAACTACTTAGCCATTCCGTCTTTACTAGCAAGGGATTCTACCTTGAAAGACTCTCGAAATTTAGACTCGATGGTCTTTCCCTTTTTCATACCCTGCATGCAAAATCTCAATTGAGTTTCCCTAGCTACGCTCTTAACCTGCAAGTCAAGTGGGACATATCCTAAAATTATCTCCATTGACGCGTTAGGACATGTTTTCTTTGCCACCGTGATGCAGATTTAGGCCAGTCTCTACACTTTTACCAACTTTATCTATGTTGCAGGCGACTGCCCTGTAAGTGATAGCTGGTCTCACTATCGTGGTATACATCCACCTTAGCATGCTTGGGCTGCACCCACATGTTTTACCTGCAAGGTTTTTGCATACCATCAAAGCTCTTACCGGCTTGCTTACCACTGCTTCCATGTGCTTTCTCCACAGGATTTTTTTTATCGAGAATTACTCCAAAATATTTAGTCTGCTGTGCAGATTCAATTATGGAGCCCTTCATGATTATGGTTTTCATGCTGTTTTCTTTTCTTGGTAAACGGGACTACCGTAGCTTTACTCAGGCTGAGTTTCTGTCCCACAGCTGTACACCTGCGCACAGGTCCTAGTGGTGCCAATGCTGATTTTACAATCACCAACCTTGGTTTCTGCTACTCTAGTTCTCAGCCTCTCATACATCTAGTCAGTTGTGGTGCGGTCAACCTTAGTGCCTTCTTGTCTGCTCCGTTAGAGGTGTTATCAAGAGTCAGAGTTTCAATGTCTTGAAAGACACAGACTGCTACTTCTGTCATCTGCCTCTCCTAATTCTTCCGTCAACCTGAACAGTGCGGTTTATGTTGATCTGCCCGTTCTGTACGCGTGTTGAATATCTTGCAAAGGTGATCTCACCAAGGTATTGGTTCGTATGTGGTTATCGAACATTATTTCCATCGTTGTTGACATGAGAGTTGTTAATCTTATGGGTCTATGAGACTTCGGCTGAGTGACATCTTTCAAATCATACGGTCCTCCGTAAACAGCGATGCAACCACCCCCTCCAGTACTCTGGACTTAGTCTTTTAATTTTTTTCTTACTCGCGTCCTCTGCACACGAACTTATGCCTTCTGGAAAATGCGTTTCTAGAAGAAGAGTAGCTCTCTGTTGTTCATCCTTCGTATACGTTTGTTTCGATCTCAACGAAATTTTTATCTCGGCACCGTCCTTCGCTAAATCGGTGCTAAAGCTTATGCAGCCTAGCCGCTACAGGTGTTGCAGAGATATTATCACAGAAGGTTTAAAAGCTGACCGTCTCCGCCCTTCTGATTTCTTTATTGTAGGTGCAAGGTCCATTTTTATACCTTTCCATTTCATTTTCCAGATTGTTTTGTTTTTTAAAGATCCTACGTACGTCTGTTCTTTATTTTGACAACGCCTTGCTCCACCAAAACGCGTCCCTCTGCTCTGTTACCTTAGTAATTGAACAGTTGGCTTCGAACGCCTTCATAATTGCCAGGTTTACCTCCGTTACAGCTTGCTTCAGCGCTGCATAGTGTGTTACTGTCTGTCTAACCGTTACTACCGGTAGACCTTTTTTTAGATTCTTCTCAAATCAATCCAACATTGTGTTTCTGAAGTCTTGGGGTTCATTATGTTCCTAAGGTCCGAATCGGAGAACGGCTTATCTGCCCCTTCATCCATCACCGACAATCTCTTCTCTTTGGTGCCCACGTCCTCCATACTACTGCAACCCTCTGCTACAGAATCTACCTCCTCCTTCACAAACATAATTGCCACCTCACTAGAAAGATTGCTGTTACCTCCCTGGGCGGTGGTGGTATCTGAGATACTTCCTCCAAGATGACACCAGCCTGCTTTACCTCCGTTCCTTCTATCGGCACCTTTCTAGGTCCACGGACAATGACTTTAACAAACCGTTAGTTGAGGTATTTCTCATCGCCGATAAGACTGTCTTTGCTCTGTCGTCAAACAGTGCAGTCAGGAGTTGGCATGTACCCTCAGACCGACTTCCAGACAGATTCCAATCCTTGGCGAATAAATCGACGAATAAACCGGTCTGCCCAGCATTACTTGTGTGTGTAATCTTATGAGGAATCGGAATGTTATCACCCATTTTCGTCACAACTACATGCTTACCGACTTCTACTTAAGGTAAAACAAACACGAGCCATTTTACTATCTGCTCGTCGTCGCACTCTACCACCACATGACAAGGATTGAAGTGAATACCCCCAAACCCAATACATCGATCAGCACATACTATTGATAGTTGATTCACTAGCCCTGGCGCGATTAGCCCAAGCCCCTCCATGCTAATCTTCGTCTGTGGATGAGTCACTTACAGAATAGCCACCTTAGATGCCTTAATAACGCCAGCATAACCGGTGCTTGGGTTGCAATTGTGTTGCTCTCAGTTCTAACTGGTGACTGTCCGGCACTTCTTAGCTGCTCTGTTTCGCGAGGAACCCAAGGTACCACCTGGTACCAATTCTAGTGAGCCGTCGCCTTAGTGGGTTGTCCAGCTATTCAGGCTTACCTAAAGGTAGTAGAGGTGCATCTCTACGTCTGTTACTCTTATTAACCGTATGTGGCACAGCACTACTCTCTGCCGTCACGGAAACTATACTGCTCCTGGCTACAGCAGTGTCACTTGCCTTGCCTAGATCATTAACACACGTGCAAGATAAAGAGCACGTAGACCTGGAGGCGATAGCATTATGTAGCATCTGTGGCGATTATCTTAATGACATTTTAGCATTTTTCGAGTTTTGTATAGAATATCGAAGTCATTTGCGTTCAGAACGAGTGTCTATATACGAATTATACAATCAAGGTAGGGGTTGACGGGCTATGCTCAGTATTCGTCTAACACGAAAACCCAGTAGAAAGAAAAGAATTCGATGGAGATTGTTAGTGTGTGGTTCGGTACTCGGTGTGGTTCGGTTAATAGTTACTTGGAGCCTGTCCTGAAAACCAATTAATCGCACATTGTTTACCTCAATTCACTACCTGTAGACTCAATTGTTATCTAACCCCAGAAAATAGAAAATTTCAATTCAATAGAATAAAACTGTTGATTACTTGATTGATTACACCGGCACACAAAAAAAAAAACAAAGTGGTTTGTACTTTGGGCGCCACCTATCTACGGGCATGTTTTTCGACCTGCGGAATACGAATTTCAAGTCAGTTTTAGCCGTTCACCCTCCAATTTCGAATTGCGAAAAACCGTGAAATATAGCGAAAATTGGATGTTTTTGTATAAAAAAAAAAATTGGGGATCTAAGACAAGCTCAATTTTCATGTATTTTGATCTCGTGAATACTAATTTTAAGTGTGCTTAGGTCATAAGCTGTTTTAAATCTGAGCAAATTGTAAAAAAACCCTTAAAAATGGCAAAAATCGCAAAAAATTTTAACTATTTTGATAAAAAAAATCTTGTAGTCTTGGATCGAGGAGAATTTTCTTGTAATTCGATCTCCGTAATCTGAATCTGCAATATATTTGGTCCAGATTCCTCTCAAACACTCAAAAAATCTCAAACACTCAAAAAAAAATTGAAAAAAAATCTTGTAAGCTCTATTTAATACGTTTTTTGTTTTTTTCACGGTTTTCCGCAATTCGAAATTGCAGGGTGGACGGCTAAAACTGACTTAAAATTCGTATTCCCATGTCGTAAAACATATCCGTAGATAGGTGGCGCCCAAAGTACAGACCACTTTGTTTTTTTTTTGTGTGCCGGTGTTATTAAATAATTAAAAATATTAAATTTATCACACAACTATACGAATTTACTAAAAAGAAAACTTAAGAAAAGGAAAAGTAGTTTTAATAATAATTAAGAAATACATTCCGGAAATCAATTTGAACATCAGTACAAATATTTAGAAATTTCTAACAATTTATATGCAAATGTGGTTCTGTCTAAAGGTCATGTGAAATCTTATTAGAAGCAACAAAAATCGAAAAAGCATTCAAGATGGTGATATCATCAATATATGTTCTTTGAACAAGAAAAAAAAATAGGTTATATTCATTGTTTTTGGATTTTTTATTACTATTTTTATGAAAGTTTAGTTATTTATTTTTTTTTTAATTTGATTTCGTAATTTATGAAAGATTGATACAATGGGTAAAAGATTAATATCAAGGTTGTGGTTTAAATATAAGAAAATGATTTTTAAAATTCAACATCTTTTACCCTAAACAAATAATATATGAAAAGATTAAGAGTTATATGCAAATTACTCCGATGGGACTCAAGGGTTTAACAGAATCGTTGTGGTTTTTTGGATATATTATTTTTAAGAAAATGTCAGAAAGATTGAACGATTTTTGTTCTATGTCTGAATTTTGCTGGTGGGTTATATATATATTTCTGACAATTTGTATTCATTATTGATTCAGATCAACTCAATTTGTTGGAATTTTAAATTTGAATTGATTGGCTAAAGGTTTACTATTAGCGCGATGTAATGTCTAGAGAGATGAATTAATGTGTCAAATAGAATATCCTGAGAGAATACATCAACTGTACGCAAGGTTGCTATAATGTTTTGTGCGGAATGTAAAATCATCAAGCTTCTAATAAATTTTGGTCCTGCAATATTTTTGTAAAGTATTTGTGATTATGGAGGAAGTGATTTTGTTATCCAGTGTTGTGACGAATAACATAATAATTTTCTACAGTTCTTTGTGGTTTTCTTTTAGAATTGCGCGCTTGGAATCTTGGGAAGACTGTTTGCAAAGTTTACAATATTTTTATTACTGTGTGTATATACATACGTTGAAAATAAACACGTTTGGTTCGTAACTTTTAGCCTGAATTCAAGACTACAACAAAATTATCCGCACAAAGAAGAGTATATTTATAAAATACGATTACATATCATTTAAATTGTTTTAATTCTGAAAAATGCGTCTCAAACCCTCTAACGCTTTGTAAAGCACTTCCTAAAAGGATCAGATTTTATTTACGACTACAATGATGACAATGATTCTGATAACGAGGGCGGTAATCGAGGAACCCTAAGAAAATTTGAAGCCCATTTTCAACTTTTATGTTTATATAATTTCAAAATAATTACTACCAAATGGCTTTTCGGTGTTAACATGTTGACCATCCGAGGAACATGTAGCTGACATCGTGTCAAAAACATTCCACCAAATAGCTGTTTTGAATAAAACCGTCCGTATCAAGTGGTTGAGATAAGACAGAAAGTATTGTACGACAGGCCTTGTCAGTCGAAGAGTGCAATGCGCTTTTAATATTCAAACAATTCTTTTACGGTATCATTTGGTCTCTAAATATTATCTAAAAACCAAAACAATAAAGTTAAGGACCTCCTTACTGGTAATAAATTGAGTCGTATACCAAATTGATGAAAGCAAATAATTTATTTTTTATATTTTGACTATTTTTGTCGTTTAATGGAACATCTTGTTTGGATATTTGAAATTATGTGGTGGGAAACAATTTTTTTTAAGGGGAAATGGAAACTGGTCATCATATGAAATTGTGAATAGGTTTTTTGTGAAGCTTGATTTGGTTTTCCAAATTGAAATGTAATATAATAATTGGCGAAATGTGACTTTAATAATGTTAATTTTCAAAATAGCGTATGTGAACCATTAATGTATTAAGTTTTGCAAAGCTATCTGCTTAACTTGTTGAAACGTAGTACAGTGTTATAAAATGGTGGATTACTTGAATAGAATAAACTATCGATTGTTTGAATATTGATTAATGGACTTGATTCAAAAGTGAAATAAAATCATACTATTTCTTTGAAGCAACAAAATAGCTAAGACAGCAAAAATTGATTTTGGTTCAACTTTGGATGTCATTCATTTCATAATTAACAGTGGAATAAACACCATCTGGATGATCATTTGGTTAATCAAGAACCAAAATTATTTGCAATGATTCTTTATTTTTTTTTTGTATTTCATCTGGAATTCTGAATAGATTAAACAATAAACGATTCTACATAAACACAATACAAAACAAAAACTTCAATACTTCAAAAATAAAATCATCAGGATCAACATTAAAAAATGATTTTATGAATTAAATCAACATATTAAGTAAAAAGATAATGTTATGGAATATTCTTAGATTGACCTCGAATAATCGGTAGTGACCTCGAACAATAGAGAAATTATGCAGAATTTTGTATAAGGAAATCCCTCTTGTAGACTTAATTAGTTTTATTTTAGAACTGCGATGGTATGAAGTTTTAATTAAAATTGCGATAGCTTCAGTAGAATGTGAAATAAATTAATTGTAAACAAAACGTTCTACCGTGCATATAAAATCGTGTAAATAGAAGTAATTTTTTGAAATTGGTTTTTGTAAATAAAGTTTTAAGTATTATTCTATAGAAGTATTTTGTGTATTATTTTGGACGCTGTTTACTGGAAATTTGTACAATAAACCGTGCGAGTTTCGAAGCTTTTGGAAGAACTTTTTAGATGGGAATATTGTTTGCTCTATTGTTTTCCTGTTGTTGTAGAACAATCAAGGTATTAAAGACTTAATAAAACCTGGTGTTTGTGCTGACTAATCAGTGATCGAACCCAGAAGGGGATTTGAGAATTACGTTTATCGAATTGATAGTAAGGCCAATTCGAATTAAGGTGGAAAAACGTATCAATAAAAAGTTTTTTTTTTACATAAGAGATTTCCTAGACAGAATTTGCGTCTCTTTTTTTTATAATAAACTTCAACTCTACAGTATTTCTCAATTTACACAATTTTTCATACCTAGATATCCGTTATATCTTCTAAGTACTTCAGGTTCAAAATGAATAGCGATTTAAATGCTTATTCTAAATCTTATATAATAAAAGCATACTAAGCATACATTAATTTGTCACTTCGGACTTTTAAAATTCCACAAAACAGATCTGAGTGCATTCAAATGGATCAGTCTTGGGTTTCACCCCTTCCATAATCTAAAGTCTTTTTTCACATTTTCAATAATTCATCGCTCATTCTCTTTCGAGAAAAAAAAATTTCTATCACCAGTTTTAATCCAACACCATTGCTTTTATAAAAAAAACTCCATCGTCAACATCGCTGAAAACTAGAGAAAACAATTAAAATTGGAGTGACCGACTATTATACCTTTAGGGTTAAGAACATCTTCCAACGAAAATATGAACAGTTCATTGAAAAATTAGTTTATGAACAAACTTTTAAAGTTCTTGTTAAATTTTTTATAAAAAAAATGAACGGCACAGGTACAAATCCATCAGAATTTGCTCATTTACGCCAACATTTCTTAAAATTGTAGCTGGAACGAAATATGTTTATTACGCACTAGAGTGTATTGAAATAATAAACAATCAAATATGGCATGACATTGGTTGTTATATAAAAAGCCCCAAATTTCAAACAAATACTAAACTTTTGCATAACAAATGCAAACTTTTAATTAAAAAGATAATGGAACATTTGCATTCAGCTTGTCAAATTTTCAATGATTTTTATGATTATACTAAAAATGTGTTAAGAGCATGCTTGAAATGAAACAAAAAGAAAAAATACCATAGAAATACCATACCATCGAAAAATAATACCATAGTACAGTTTATAAAAAAGTCGTCTACAAAAGAAATCATAACAAACTTGCTACGCTCTTGTTTTAAAACTTTATAATCGTAAGATATCCTTCGAACTGTCCTCATTATACAATATACTATTCTGTTTAAAAGCTACCTTGATCTATTTCATAAACATAAAGCTTTCTATTCAGACTGAGTTGACCTGTTTAATGGTCAATTCATAACCGTCTATTCAACATATAATTTAATGGTAAAAACCACAACATACATACACATTTTACAATATCCAATCTTATCTTCTATTATTCTCCAATTCAAAAAAAAAATATCTCAAACAATTTAAGAAAGAAAAAAAATTAATCAAAAGCAACAAAATACACAAACATATACCTTAATCGCTTACAATTTGTAAAAGCGAATTTCCATAATAATATGTGTATGTTTGTTTTTGTTGTTGTTTGTTTTTGTTAAGATTTGCCTTCTTAAACAGCATGTAATGTACGTTTAACTGTGTATTATAATACTTTGCATAATGATTTATTGTTTAGAGACTTGCGTCATCTTTTGATAAGCATCTTCTTTAAATGTATAATTTTGTTTTATTTTTTATTATTTTTATTACTATAATCATAATATAATATAATCTTTTATTATTATTTATTGTGAATTGTATCGAATGTACTTGTTTCTTGTTCATATACAATATATCGATTATAAAATATACATATTTTAAATAAAGGAAGAGGATAATTGAGCCTTTAGGAAATCTGAATTTTTATGAGCCTTGAGTGGCAATTTAAGTCAAGAATTATTTTTTTTATAAAATAATATCTACTTGACACATAAAGTCGGTAGTGCAAAATATATTTGAAATTGAAACTTGTAAAAACAAATTGATATTAATATTTTTATTTTATTTTTATTTTTAGGTAAGGATGATTACATATCAGAAACACTTTTTCTATGTGTAATTTATCAGATCGATATAGTCGTTAATGTCTCCCAAAAGTCAACTACAATAAATTAGTAAGTGGTTTGGTTTTAATACCGATATTATATACTAATCCATTTTCAATGAGTCAGTAATACAGAATAATACGTTTATACAAATCATAAATATTAGGGTAACTTATAATAACCCATAATTAAAAAAATTTAATTGTTTAATTATAATTTGCATAATTAAATAACATACATATTGTTTGTTTCAAAAAGATCTCGTTCTAAGAATAAAATTATCTTGATTTATTATTGTTTTAGGCTTCCTAAAGATATTTAGTGGTCGAGTAAAATATTTTTATATATTGGGCTATTATTTTGAAAACGTACATTTTTTTGTTGATTTTTAAATTTTTGATTTTTAAAAAATCTGAAATTTTGATATGTTGTTGGCATTGACAAAAGGAAAAAAGTAATTTCTGCTTTTATTTTTTGTGTACCCGGAATCGGAGTTATGCGCGGTTGAATTTTGAGGCTTTTTCACGTAGTTTTTGGTAATGGTGGCAATGTTTTGTGAATAGGTGCCACAAATTTCATCCGACTTACTTATATTTTTGCAAGTAAAAAGGAAAATAATTGAATAATTGGAATAAGTAAGTTTAAAATTAATAACTTTTCTCTTTTCCGCTAGACGGCGCGTAAAACCTTGGTTTACTTCAAAGCTCATATCTCAAAAAGTAGGCTTTTTTTTTTTTTGTTTTTCACAAATTTTAAAGTAAACATATGCAGCTATGAAATTGAGAAATAAAAAGTCAGCAATTCAATATGGATTTTTTCTTACGATTTTTTAAAGTTTGGTATATGAAAAATTCACATGTGTTTTTTTATTAAGTTAATAATCCTGTACTAAATGTGGATCTAATAAATTAAACATTTCATATTTTAACACCTGCAATAAATTTGAACCATTTTCTGTGCGGCTAAATGGTTAAAAACTTATTAAAAATTAATTTAAGTTAAGTGGTAAAATAAAGGAATTTAAATTATTAAAAGGGTGTGTAAAATGTTTATACATTTTAAAAAATGTCTATTCAGCCCCTTTTTACTAATTAAAATCTCATTAGAGACTCATAATTTTAACATTTAAAATTCTAATGACGCCCACAAACGGTTTTTGACCAAATTATACTTGCATCCAATCAAAATATATTAAATTGTACCTACCTAATTTTGCCTGATTCTACCTATGTCAAAACTATTTCAAGGGTATATATATATTGATTGGATTGTCTTATAATCAATTATATTCCAAAATATTTAGAAGACATAACGTTTAGAAAAGATAATAATAGAAATGCCTTTCAAATTGTGCTGTAACTTGTACGGTCTCAAAAATCATCAGCGGACATCAAAAAATGTGAAACTGGTCACACCAGCTGTTATTCAAAAAGCTGCGACCCTAAATTTTACTTTGCGTGATGACCAGTTTATATGTGAAACATGTCGCACTTATATCTATAAAAATAAGGTAAATTTAATTATTTTATTAAAATGAATAAAAATTTATATGCAACTAATATTTTCTATACAGCAGCTTTCATGTTCGGAAGCTATTGATAGTGAAATTATTTCTATAAATCAGGATGTTGAAAATGTTCCAACGAACGAAAATATTCAAATACCTCCAGCATCTTTAGATCCATCACCAGTTTCGGTTGATACTATATCTCCACCAGTTCCTGAACTACTTAATGACATTTTAGAAGATATTAACAATGTTCTTGGAAGGTTAGCCGAATCTCCTATCAAACAAAATCATATTACAACAGGAAGTTATAGAAAAATTGCAAGTGTCACATCGGCAATAAGTCAAAGAATATTTCAAGTAGATTCAGTTAAAGTGTTATCACCAAACGAGGAATGTGAATATACATCATGGCTTATGAACCTTAAAAAAGAGTTTAAAGATGCCAGCTGTAAATCAAAACAAGTGTTTTTGTTGACAACTCTACCACGTAAATTTTGGTCAAATCAACGTATCCAGGATGAATTTAATGCATCAAGACGACTGGTAGAATTCGCCATGGATCTGTTGGAAACAGTAGGTCCTTACAGTTGGCCTCAAAGCAAACAAGTCCACAGTTTGTCACAAAATATAGTAAAACAAATTCAAACATACTTCTTATCAGAGGAAATTAGTAGAACAACGCCTGGCCTTAAAGATGTTGTTACTATTACAGAAGGATCGACCAAAATTAAGAAATCAAAGCGGTTGGTGTTATGGAACCTCACCGACATCTACGAAATGTTCTTGGAAGAAAACAAAGAACTCAAGGATTCCACTGTTTTTTACCGGATAACACTACACCCGATAAAATAATTGCCAAAATGTTTTCTTTTTCTGATGATCATAAATATTTCAATTTAAAGGCAAAAAAAAATATATAAATTAATTTTTTAATGTATTTATTTATAATATTGATTAAATTATAATGTTTATAGGAAAAATATTTTTTTAATGTTTTTTTCTAATGTTAGTGTTGGTGATGTTGAAATTATAACAAAATCTTCGATCATTGGGATCTCCAATTCTTATTCTGAATAAAAACCTGTTTCTCAATCGGAAATACACAAAAAATGGTTCAAATTTATTGCAGGTGTTAAAATATGAAATGTTTAATTTATTAGATCCACATTTAGTACAGGATTATTAACTTAATAAAAAAACACATGTGAATTTTTCATATACCAAACTTTAAAAAATCGTAAGAAAAAATCCATATTGAATTGCTGACTTTTTATTTCTCAATTTCATAGCTGCATATGTTTACTTTAAAATTTGTGAAAAACAAAAAAAAAAAAAAGCCTACTTTTTGAGATATGAGCTTTGAAGTAAACCAAGGTTTTACGCGCCGCCTAGCGGAAAAGAGAAAAGTTATTAATTTTAAACTTACTTATTTCAATTATTCAATTATTTTCCTTTTTACTTGCAAAAATATACGTAAGTCGGATGAAATTTGTGGCACCTATTCACAAAACATTGCCACCATTACCAAAAACTACGTGAAAAAGCCTCAAAATTCAACCGCGCATAACTCCGATTCCGAGTACACAAAAAATAAAAGCAGAAATTACTTTTTTCCTATCGTCAATACCAACAAAATATCAAAATTTCAGATTTTTAAAAAATAGTTGTTTTTTTTTCGATGTACGTTTTCAAAATAATAGCCCTATTATTTTTTTCTTCGTTTCAATTAAATGAATGGTTTATTAGTAAGTATTTGTAACATCCCGTGAAAATGGTTTAATTATTAAAAGCAATTTTACGATTGAGTTAATTACTTGATGTTGTAGGATAATAAGATCTATAAAATTTAAGGTCGTATTATATTTAAATAGTTATTTTATTAATTAAACTAAGACAGTGTTAAATCGTTAATTATATTACTTTGGTTTCTTTTACCTACGAGAATTGGCTTCACATGAAGTTATGCCTAACAAGAATATCTCAAGAGTTTTAAATGTCCAAGACGTTGCTAGAGTTACGATACATGTTAAGTGGGTAGATACAAATAAAGAAAGAAATTAAAAATTCGGTAGACGTTATTGTATTAAAATATTTTTTTTTAACAATAGCGGGCGCGACTCATTGAAGTTTATGAATGAATTTTTTATGAATTTGTTTTGTGTTTTCGTTTTTTTTTTAAATGTTACCATTGATTATTTTTGAAATTATTTGTTGTTTCATAATAAATCATACTTTTGATAATAAAGCATACATGTTTAGAAAAATTTAATTCATTTTGAATAATTTGAAAAGGTGAAATCTAAACGCTTTATTTTTTCAATTCAAAAACAATTTCATTATAAGTGTTTATCCGAAACACGAAAAATGTGAATTGTAGTTTTTTCTGAGAAACTTCAAACCATTTCTTTGAATTGAAAAAAAATCCAATTACTTCTTTAATTGATTTTAAAAATCGAGTTTAATTGATTTAAAAAATCCCCAATAATTTTATTTTAATCTAAATTTAGTAAGTTTGTTTTGCATAGAGAGATCTATTTTTGTGGATACGCTAATTTTTCGTTTGTTAACTTCTGTTCTACGAGTACGACAAAAGAGTGTCGTGTTAGAGTTCAGTTCAAACCCATTCGGCAACTGGCGAGCTTACGTGATATATCACACACCACTGGTCAGTAAGTTATCACTACCCAAAATGATATTATATGGGACCTGGTGGATGAGTTCTATTCAGTCAACGATGTCTCTCTCAATATTATATATGAAATATTCCTTGATATCCTCCATCACTTGCTTGAAGAAACGAGCCTCCATACAACTCTATACGTGGGGTTTAATCATGACCTATGCAATGTGGTTGTGGCAGGTAGGTCTTAAAATATATCTATGTTCTGTTGTGACCCATATTGTAATTTCTACGAGTATGAAACTTTAAAAAACATGCATAGCAAGCCCAAGGTGGCATTATTGTTCTTTGCGTTTTACACTGTGTTTGTTCTACAACCAAACCAGGAACAAATTTAGCGATTTCCTATTCATGGCTATTTTTTTCGTATTTAAATAAATTGTTTTAGTCATATAGCAGGTGAGACTCATTATGATTGAAGCGACGTCTCTTTTTTGACGTTAGTGTGAAAACCAATTGAATTATTTAAAAATTTATATGAATAATTCTTTTGTTTGTAAAACTTTTCAACCCTCTTTTAATTTTTTTTGCTACTAATTCAGTAAATAAGCCGGAAAATACTGTACAATCTGGAAAATCTGTAGTGGAACAGCACCGATTTTAAAAATTCTTTAATTCTAAAGAAATTTTTCCTGGATTACTTAGACCTCACTCTAGGAACATTCATCATCACCAACCTGCATTACCTCAAAAAATTAAAAAATTATGGTCATTACCCCTCTCAAAACACCCCAAATATAGTAACAGTGATAATTTTTTTTGAAAATTCAAAATTTTACCTCGACAATCGTCTCTCGTAAGGTTTTTAGGGTTGCTGATTATGAATCTGAGGTACAAAGCAAGTAAGGGTGGTTTCAACCTCTCAAAACCACCCCAAATATTGACGATGATACAAAAAACTAATATTTAGATCAAACATCGTCTCTCGGGGTTTTCGGAGTAAGGAGTTGATGATCACGAGATCGATGTTCAATTAAAAAATTTAAACACCGCTGAGGTTGCGATATAATTCGTATAAAAATTTCAACCGATTGATTTGTAAGCTGAAGAATTTGGCTTGATCCACACTATAATGTCGATCACGGTCCGTTCATAGTCCGATCTCGGTCTGGTAAAATATCTTCAAATAAGAAACAATATGTGCATTCATACTATCGGTAACAGTTAAGCTCCCGTTTATTTCCATTCCAGTTACCACCAGTCTCGAAAAAATTTTGCGAGAGGGATCGAACTTTTAACGGCGTGTACCGATAGTGTGAATGTTCTTCTGTTCCCGGTTCAGTCAGTTTCACAAAATCTTGAGTTTTTAACTTCCCGATATGGGAAGTTATTGTTTCTAGGTCGATTTTCGAAATCAGAATTTGTATGAGATCTTTACGTTTCAAGACCTCCTGAAGCCGTTTAGACGATTTTAAGCTCGCACTCTGTATGTTTGTGTGCGTTAGTGTGTGTATGTTTGCTTGTATCGCTGTATGTAAAGCAAAATTTTGTTAGGGTATGTAGGGTATCTTGGCGTAACTCAGATCTCAACCGTTTTTAACCGAAATCAGCTCATCTGTTTTTAGTGGTTCCCAAAAACTGAAAATCATCTCTTGCAAATATCATTGAAATTATTAATTTCATGGTCATTGACCTACCATTTTGTTTGTCATCATGTCAGCCATTATAATATAATTTATATAAGCAATTGATTTCTTATTTTCTGAGTTTTTTTAAAAACAATTAAAAACTGGATGTTATTTTCTTTACGCCATCGTCTGAGATCTTGATGAAACTTAAGAATAAAAATGAGTTACAAACGCATCTTGCTTTACTTGAATATAGAAGATCTCGGTTATTTCACAAAAGGATCAGAGGGCAAAGTGAATGAACAACTGTTTATTTGAAACTTCAATAACACTGCCCATGTCATCCAATTTTGCTAGAACTTAGACCTTTGTAATGTTTATAGTGATTTTTTTCGAGCGAGTTATATTTACATTGTTTACTTGTCCAACTTTTTTTTACATATTTTTGGAACGGTGCAATTGAATCATTTTGTTAAACTTTAAAGCCTCAAAATAGACCGTTATATTAGTTTGGTTTGTCAGTATACCTTATTCAGCAGTCTTCGCAACTGGTTAGTTGTTAATTGTACGAGAAGTTCTTGGTGTAAAAATTCCATGTTCTTGGCGTTTAAAGTCTGCTATAGATCACACTCTCATCCCACTATTTTTATCTATTTCTGTGGTGAGTTTTTACAAAAAAAAAAAAAAATTTCCATCATTAATTAAATGACGATAAAAAATAAATTATTCTACTATTGTTTTTCGTTGCTATAAACTTGGCTGCACCACATTCTTCTCCTTGCTTCAACTTTTTTTCTTGTGCTCGTAATATTTTCTTCTTCTTCATCAAGAATAAGAGATATAATAGCTTATTAATGCGATGGACCTGAAATTTGAGGTTCGTATAAAACTAATCTGTCCACATAAGATGACAGATACAAATAAAACTAAAGTTGTTTTGGTTTGGTTTACAGGGTTACGAGACCTTTGAGAAAATACATATTTTAATAGATTCAAGTAGTAGGGTATCATATGAAAGGGCTTCATTTCAGTATTCCTTAAAAATTTATTTTGGAATTTTACACCTCACTGTTTTTTGTATAATTTTGAATAAATGATGTTTTCTCCGTGTTTTCTTACCTCGATTAGCTCCGAACCTAACTGATCGAAAATCTTCAAACGACGTGGGAATGATAGAAAAATTAGTAAGTTTTTTATGGAAATCATAGGAAAGTGTCACATACCCATATTTATATTTATTAAGAGGGTGGAAATGAGGAGGGGTAAAAACATTATTTAAAACGTGGTCAAGTGGGGTGTCATTTAAAAGAGCACCTAATTAAGAAAACATTGCAATTTTTTTTAGAATTTTGCGGTGCACAGTTTTTGAGTTATTGTCAAAAAAGCGCAACTTTCAGACCGTTCCCGATTGACAGAAAAATTTGTAAAAATTCACAGAGTTAGGAAATTTGGTAAATTTTGTATGAAAATTATAGCGAAGTCTCAAATAATTACATTTCTGGGCGTTTATGGGACTGGGGTGGAGAGGGTAAAAAAAACCTTTTTTGACCCAAGCGAGTGAGGTGTCATTTGAAAGAGCACCTAATTTAGAAATCATTGCAATTTTTTTTTAGAATTTTGTGGTGCACAGTTTTTGAGTTATTGTTAAAAAAGCGGAACTTTCAGACCGCCCCCCCCCCTACGTTTCGACACTGATTGACAGAAAAATTTGTAAAAATTCACGGAGCTAGAAAGTCTGCTAAATTTTGAATGCAAATCATAGCGAAGTCTCAAATAATTATATTTCTGGGTGTTTAGGGTACGGGGGTGGAGAGGGTAAAAAAATCTTTTTTGACCCAAGCGAGTGGGGTGTCATTTGAAAGAGCACCTAATATAAGAAATCATTGCAGTTTTTTTTTAGAATTTTGCGGTGCGCAGTTATTATTATATTTGAGTTATGGTGAAAAAAGTGCAACTTTCAGACCGTCCCCTCCTCCCCTACGTTTCGACACTGATTGATAGAAAAATTTGTAAAAATTCACAGAGCTAGGAAGTTTGGTAAATTTTGAATGGAAATCATAGCGAAGTCTCAAATAATTATATTTCTGGGTGCTTAGAGGATGGGTGTGGGGTGAGTAAAAAAAAATATTTTTGACCCAAATGAGTGGGGTGTCATATGAAGGAGCTCTTAATTTGAGAAACATTACAATTTTTTTTAGAATTTTGCAATGCACAGTTTTTGTGTTATGGTACAAAAAATATTTTTAGTATGTAGCCTCTCCACCCCCCCTAAATTTCGACATTGATTGACCGAAAAAATAATCAAATTTAAACCATTTATAATGTGGTGTAATTGAATCTTTCTTGAGTTACCATAAACAGCTATGGATAAGATTTAATCTGAAGCAACATTTTTGGTGTGATTTTTGGTCAATGTATATATGTATATGTATGTGATTGTAATTTACTATTGACATTTAAGATTAAACATTTATTTTGTTATGCATCTATAGTCTGGAAATATATAGACATTACAACACAACTTTTTGTCAATTATTTTTGATATTGTGTTCTTTTACATTCACGGAACCCTTGGCGAGCGAATTTTATTCGCACTTGTCTGACTTTTTTATATTTAAAATAGTCAAAATTTGAAACAATTTGAATTTTTGTAACTTAGTTTCATCTTTGCCGCATCATTTGAGCTTAATTTTATTTAAGCAAAAACAGGAATTTCTAACATATCAGTAAACGACTATGCAAATGTCATATTTTTAGAAGAATTTTTTTAATTTTTTCCTCAAAATTAATACATTTGAGATAACTAAAGAACTCGAGTTTGAATTTTAAAAGGCGCATACGTCGCAGAACCTTAATTGTTTAAAGCGCGATAAATTATGACGCGTATTTTTGCGATTTGAAAATGAAAATGCTCTATACCTTAGGGAGGCATGGGACGCTGCCCTGAAACTTTCTCGGGTGGCTGGCTATTTCGGTTGGAGGGGCGCGAGCACTTAATCTGAGGTTCGTAGGTTTGAGCCTTACGCTGGGCATCCAACGTGGAACTATAGAATGACTACAAGTAAAGTAAGCACTGAAAGGGGTTTTGGGTAAAGCGCTAATGAGATTTTCCAAATTCTATCTATGTTAGATTAGCATGGTTACTATCATCTAAATGAAATTCTTACAAGGAGAGGATGTTTTTCATTATTTTGATTTTTAAAAGATGAAATTGAGATGAATTTTTGAGATGATTTTTTTTTCAAACGTGTCAACTCTTTCACGCGTGCCACGTATTTGCGATCACTACTGTAGAATGTATGAAATGTAAATACTTCTTACATACTATACAGTTTAATTTTATTATTTTGTATGTACATGTCTTGCAATTTTAAATTAGCAAATAGGGTGCTACAAAAGAATTGTCTTCTTTTGAAAAATTGAATAAACTGACGCAACAATTTAAAATTAAAGGTTTAAGCTATTTGTATTAAATCAAACCATTTCGTGTATAAAGAAAAGTAATTTGTTTCTCTAATTCGTGTTTGTTTCTCTAATTTTATTATTTCAAATTCGTGTGCAATAAATTTGTGCAGAAACAGAACTGAGTGTATATTTATAAATTGTAAGCTCACTGCATGTACACAATTTTATTGAAATTAAAACTAACTAGAAAAAAATTTTTAACACAAACGTAATTTTTATTTACAATTTTTGCATAATTTTTTTCATTGGATACCGAATACGTATTGAGCAACCCTGAATTCCTCCGAGTATCGATTTCCGATGTGAAATATTAGTTTTTTTGTATCATATTCCACTTGAGGGGTTGGAACCAACCTCACTTGCTTTTGGACCTCGGCTTCGTAATCAGCTAAAATTTTCATAGTTTTTTTATTACGGTTACTATTTGTGGTGTTTTGGGAGGGGAAATTACCCATTTTTTCTTATTTTTCCAGGTAATGCTTGGGGATAGTACTGATGAATGTGCTTGAAGGTCTAAGAAATAAGAAGAATTTTTAAATCGGTGCTGTTCTACCACTTTTCCAGATTTCCGGCTTACGGCTGTGGACTATTATTTTTGTTTGATAAAAAAGTATAATACTTTTTTGTAAATAAAATTTCTTGTTGTTATTTCGCAGAGTTTTTCGCAGTTGTTTCGCAGAAAAACTCTGCGAAATAACAACAAGGAATTTTATTTACAAAATAGTATTCATCATGTTTCGCCAAGTACCAGCGATAAAATCTATCGAATTTAAAAAGTATAATGTTCATTTATCTTTGAAAAATAAAATAAATTATCCAGTTTTGTGTTTGTGAAGTGTAATGAAAAACCTATAATAATTGGTGTCATGAAAATATTGAATTACTTATTTTTTTTTTTATGCTTTAGTGCGTAATATATTTATCACGTTACCGCTACCTTGGTGAATTTATCAATGTTAATTAACAATATTGTATTGTTTTTTTTTTTCATTTTCTCTTTATTTATCAGTATCAGTATCAGCACATTCATCAGTACTATCTTCAATTGCCAATCGAAACAGCTTACTTTTTTACTCAAATAAATTAAAAACGTTCATTTATTGATTACTCCATCCGCTTTTGTTTCTATATAAAATGGAATAGAAAGATTTCCTACAGAAAAGAACCAATGGAATACTAATCTAATGTGTAAACATAATTTTTTGTAACTATTTTTTTCTTAAACAAATTTATTTTATAGCTTTCAGTTCGCTTTTTATAAAAATATGTTAATCATAACAAATTTTATTTATTTTTTATTCTATGCGTTTTAATCATTGAAAAGATTAACTTCAAATTTTTATTCGATCTCTATTACAAAATTGTATGTTGCTTTTTTCACTGAGCTTCCGAAATTATTTCACTTCCAACAGTTGATAGCGTCTATTAGCGCCTATTAACAAATAGAATAACTACAATATTTATATTTATCTTTCAATAGATCCTTTATGATTTAGCAATGACACTCTTATATTTCTGAGTGCCACTTCACTGATCATATGGAATTCTCTAAACTTAAATGGTCTAAAGTCTAAACAGAATTGTTATTGCAGTCTTGTATCCAGCATTCGCATATGTCTATCGATTTTTACTGTTGACTTCATATGAACATTGGCACAAAAAACCGACACTTGAACTTTTTTTTAATTCAGACAAAAGGTTAAAACATTAAATTGTATCCAACCGAACCGACTATCAACCATCGAACTGACAATACCCGAATTTGTTTTATTTTTTCTTTCGAACATGCTTTTTTACTATTTTTTCCATCGTTGAAATAGTATTTCAAACACTAGAAATAATAAAAACTTCGATACATGAATATTTGTTTTACGTTTTCAATAAATAAATCCTATTTTTTTCGAACGTTGTTATTCTATTGGATTTTTAAAAATATCAAAAAAAATTCAAAGATATTGTACTGAATCGTTTTGCAAATATGACTCACCCTATGAAACAAAAATATGAAATATTAGTTTTTTCAATGTTTGATTTATCACATTTTTCGTTTCGCTTACAAATCATATCCTAGCTAATTAACTCTAGTCTAGTGGATATAAATGATTCGTTTAAGCAAATCTTTAAAACGTCATTCATCAACCTCTTAATCATTACGAACAAAAAAATCAATTTGAACAAAATCTGTGATCAGTATAAACAAAACAATCTATTGTTTACGTCTATGGGATTTCATAGAATTCTACATCACACAGATTGAAATAAATAAAAAGACAAATGACCATTCATAAATAATCTGTTTCACCTAATGAAGATTAATAAATAAAATGCATAATTACAAACACAATAAATCATAACCTCTTCATAAATATTAGCAAAAAAAACTTAATTAATTATTCAACATAGCCGCAGGAGGGATCGATTTTGATCGATTATGATCAATGTTGATCTACGGGTCTGACTACCCTGCGTACTCCAGTCCCTGCCATTGACATATGAGTTAGCGTGAGATATCACATACCACTGGCAATGGCAGGAGATGTCATTAGCCAAGATGATATCTTAGGGTGCTGGCGGGCGAACTTTAATTAGTCAACGGCAGCACTTCCAGTCTTAGCTGGGCAGCGTTCCGTAGCGGTACCGCTCATTAGCTCTTCCGAGGAATCGAACCAACACGTAGTTATGTGTGGGCTTTGTGCCTCGATTGAAGTGGTGGGCGGTGCGTCTGGGGTGCGCTGCATCAGCTGGATTATTGGCATTTAGTTTTGTTTTGTTTTCTGCAAATTTCTCACAATTTGTTTTTCACTTATTATTTTGTTATTGTTTCTTCATCTTATCATGAAATATTGGCATATGTCATGTTTTGTAGTATGATAGGATTTTTTACTTAGTTATGCATTTTAAAATAAAACACAAAAAAATAAAATAAACATTTTGTTATATATATGGCAGTACAACCGAAAAAAAATAAGTCTGCAAGTGGTAAAGCAAATTTGCGCAATCCACCCGCCCATAAAGCGGCATGTCCACGGAATTTGCAGGGACAAAACATATATGAATCAATAAAAAATTTTAAAATACATGTTCAAAACATCTGCGGATTGAACGCTAACCATGACCACGTGCAACATCATCTTGAGCACGACAAACCGAACATTCTATTCCTTACAGAAACACAAGTTTCTGAAAATTTTCTCTTTATAGAATCGCTTAATTCCAAATATAGGCTCGAATCAGCTTTCAAACTCCATCAGGGCGTATGCGCATTCATTCATGAGAGTGTTGCGTACACGCGCTTTCCAAATTTTGAACTACACGGTGACGGCTTCAATACAATGGTTTTAAAGATTTCTCTTCCAGAAATGACTTTTTTTACAATAGCTTTATACCGGTCCCCCAACAAACGTAACCCAAACTTTTTTAATATACTGACAAAAATTATGGACGAGATTAGAGCAAAGTCCCCTAATTGTGAAGTTATCGTTACCGGTGACTTCAACGTCCACAACAAATCATGGTTGGAATTCTCCAAATCGACCGACGATGTTGACAATAGTGGAAAACTGGCAGAAATTTTTGCCGCGTCTCAGGGCCTATTCCAAATTGTAAAAAGCCCGACTTTCACTCCCCGTAATGGCGGTGATAATAGTTTTCTACGAAAGGTAGTATTGGAAATTCTGATCATTATTTAATCTCATCAGTTATCAAAACTGATTTACTTAAAACTACAGCTCCCAAACCCCGTAAAATATTTCACTACTCAAAAATGGATAAGAGTGGTCTTCAAAATTTTTTCCATGGTTTCCCTTTCGACCGTCATTGTTTTTACACTGACAATGTAAATGTTTCTGCTCAAAACTTTACAGAAACCATCCAATTTGCTATAAATAAATTTGTCCCTTTCTCCATAGTAAAACCCAAACAAAAATACTTGTATTCGAAAGCTGCCAAAACGGCACTTAGAAACAAACGTAGATCATTTAATATTTGGATTCATAACAAAACTCCTACTAATCGATCCCAATATCTAAAGGCCAACAAAATATCTAATCAGATTATCTCAAACGAAAAGTCCGAAATTGACAGAGCGAAAGCCTCAAAACTTACGTCTATGTCTGTTTCTGACAAGAGTTTCTACAGTGCCATTAATTCTTTAAATTCTGGTACAAAATTTTCTATTCCCCCTATTATTGATGGTGATTTAATCGTCAATGATCCCGCAAGAAAAGCTAACTTGTTCGCTGAACGCTTTGCTCTGAACTCCACTGTTTTGGAAACTCCTAAAGAAATACCCCAAATCCAGTATTCAGGAGTTAATATGAATGAACTTCACTTCAAACCCAAAATAGTCGCTAAACTTTTAAAGGGGTTAAACATCAACAAAGCATCAGGAATGGACAATATTCCACCCATTATTTTAAAAACCTTTTCCAAAGAACTTGCACCAACTTTAACTAAAATATTCTACCAATCCTACAAATCTGGTATATTTCCCTCGTGCTGGAAGTTGGCAAATGTCCAGCCCGTCCCCAAAAAGGGACCAAGATCCGATATCTCAAATTATAGGCCAATAGCTTTACTATCGGTCCTATCCAAAGTCTATGAGCATTATATTAATACACATATTTCAAAATTTCTGGAAGAAAATCATTTAATATCCGACAGCCAATACGGTTTTCGAAACAAAAGATCAACTACCGATCTATTAAACTATGTAGCGCATTGTTGGAACAGCATACTTGATAAAGGTGGTGAAACATACGTTATCGCTTTAGACATCTCCAAGGCATTCGATCGAGTCTGGCATGCCAACTTAATCAACAAGCTCGTTGCGTACGGTTTTCATCCCAATGTTGTGAAGCTGATTCAAAATTTTCTATCCGACCGATACATTTCGGTAACCTTAGACGGATATTCTTCTGAGTCTAAACTAATTAACGCTGGTGTACCCCAAGGCTCAGTATTGTCCCCAACCCTATTTTTGATTTATATCAACGAATTGTTGAAAATCACCAGCAACCCAATAAATAGTTTTGCAGATGATAGTACTCTGCACAAGTCGTTCGAGCCCCTTCCTTCAAAAGGTAAAATGCACGAACGAATTAATCCTGCCCGGAGAGACGCTGCCATAAACGTGAACAAAGACCTGAATAAAGTCGCCGACTGGGGTGACCAAAACCTTGTCAATTTCAACTCCACCAAAACACAGCTGTTGATTGTTTCCAGATTAAAGACCGAGTTCCCCAAAGATATTTTATTTAGTATGTGTGATGAACCAATAGGTGAATGTAAAAACATTCGTTTATTGGGTGTCACAGTTTCAAATGACCTACTCTGGAACGATCATGTAATGGCGATGGCAAAAAGCGCGTCTAAAAAACTCGGCCTCCTAAATAGATGCAAAAAATTTTTCACTCCATACCAATTGCTCCATGTTTATAAGTCCTATATTCGTCCCTGTATGGAGTACTGCTGTCAAGTTTGGGGTGCTGCCTCTGTTTCCATCTTGGCCCTCTTGGACTCTGTTCAAAAGCGAGCTATACGAATTGTAGGTGATCGAACTTTGACATCACAACTTGATTCCCTACAACATCGTCGCACTGTTGCTGACCTCGTTGTTTTTTACAAATATCGTCATCAGCAGTGCTCAGATGAAATCAGCGGCATCATGCCTCAAACTTATTCTTACCCCCGTTCCACTCGGCAATCGGCTGCCGCAACCAGTGAAACGGTAAAGATCCCGCGCTGTCATACTGGCAGATCGCAGAGAGACTTCTTTGTCCGAACTGCGTACAAATGGAATAGTTTGCCGGAACACTTAGTCTCAGATGGCTTCAACCCACAGATGTTTAAAAAAAGCGTTAATCTACACCTCAGAACGCCAGTTGTTGTGGGACCCAGGTCTAGACCTAGGTCTTAAAAGGTATTTATGTGTTGTTGTGACACATATTCTAAACCCTATTACACAACACGTTTTATTAAAAAAAAAAAAAAAAAAAAATATCTCTTCAACTTTTTCAGCAAGCTAACAAAAAACAAATAAACATGAATCTCGATTTCTTTTAACACAACCCAAGTTCGTTCATTCATCGAATATAATCCAAGCAACCGCAATTAGATATCATTTATAATTTACAAGAAACTCTGCTAAAAAAAATCTCGATTCTGGTACAGTTGATTCTTTTTTAATTTCTAATTCATGTGAGTATATCCCAAATTTGAGAAAAAACATAACATTTTTTATTCACAAGATTTACGTCTTAAACAAAATAGTACGATTTGGATATATATTTTATTTGGTTTCCGATAGTCGAATTTAAATAATGTTATCACTATTGTACAGGTGACTTTTTTCTATTGGTTTTAATTTTCTGACATTATTTCAAATTTACGATTTTATTTTATTATACTGGTTTCAAAGGTCAATTAACTAAACACAATTTGCATAAAATTTATGTTACGGAAATAATCATAAATTACTAATTGGACAAATCCTGTCCGTGCTATGGTTTTTATGGTAAAACTAGAAAATATTGGTTCTCTACCAATCTTAGCCTTCGATTCTTTATTTTTAGGGCTATGTTTTTTATGGTGATTTGAAAGGTTTTAGATCTGAGAGATCTTCCGGGTTGATTTTCTTGTCTTGAAGTTACATTGATTTTATCATTTATTTGTCTTGAAGTTACATTGATTTTATCATTTATTCACATTGTTTTTGATATTTATTTGTCTTATTGGAAAACATATTTGGATTGTTTAAAAACCTTAGAGAAAATTTAAATATTTTGTTATAGTTTTAACTTTAATTATTTCGTCTAAAAAATTCAACTTTAAACGTCACAAATTGTGGGGCAACCAACTCTACCTGAGAGATAATATATATATAAAGCCGGGCTTAAGTTGAAAACTCTTAATGGCGAGGAACCTGTAAGAAATAATTTGAAAAATTCACGGTTATAGGAATTGTTGTTAAGATTGAATGAAAACTTTAGCGGTCGACTTATTATTTAAACTGTTATTTAGAGTAGACATTTTGAAAAATTTGAAAAAATATTTGTCCAATTTATCCAAAATATTAAATCCAAAACAATTTTTCTTCACGGTGATAGGAAATGTTGTAAAGATTCAACGAAAACAACGACAATCGGCTTATCATTTAAAATGTTATTTGAAAGGAGTTGAGAGCAGAAATTTTGAAAAAAAATTATTTTTGAACTGACGAGCGGAGTGGCGTATGAAAGGCGATTTTTTAGAAGAACTATTCTCGTAAAACATTATATACCTGGGACTTTTGGAGAGCTAGTTATATTCGCACTTGTCCGATTTTATAATAGGATACGTATCCATTTCCTCTTACGAAAAATCGAATGTGTTGCTCTTCTTGAATTCCAAGTATCAAAAATATCATTTTGCTTGCACATATGTGTGGTATTCAAGCGATCGTAAAATGAACATAAATAAGGGAATACAAAATTATAATCAGGATCTATTTCCATTAAATTAAAGTGCATATAGAAACCATATAAACTTGATTGAGTGACAACGTATTTTTAAAGTTAAAACAAATAGAGACGAAGTCAAAAAAATTGGGCCAATCGAAAAAAATTCCTGCCGAAATTTTAATAGCTAAGACTGCTTGGACAAAGAAGATCTCGAACCTATTATTTCCATTTGGTTCTGAATGTTCGTTCCTTAAAATCGTGTCCTATTTTCAAACTATTGCATAAGTGCAGGCATTACATACTGTACGTTAGTCAGCATGTCTGGGACGACTTTCACCTCTTTTTTCATATTGCAATAATGTTTTTTGTTTAATGAACGATTATTTTTAAACCGCAAATACTTTGGTAAAACTTGTTGTTAAAATTAACAATCTTCATGTTTTTGCTAATATTTTTAATTTTAGTGATGTCATCAATTTGTTGTTTGAACTAAACCGGAATGTCAAATGTCAAAATAATAATAAGAATGTCAAAATAATAATCATAAATAAACAATTTAAACAACATTTGAAAGAAGAATTAAAGAATTATGGTGTAATAAGGTAAGTCTAATAGGGTATTTGCATCCGGCTTCTTTTAGAAATCATACCTGATTTAACTAATATAGATCATTCTATTTGGCTTGATCTGGCCTGGACTGCAAAGACATATATCATTCCTAGTATAGTAAATGCCGGATCAGAATCATAATTTTCACATTAAGGCGTGCCCATTCATTTGGTAAGCTCTCTTCATTTTTCGATAAACATAGTTTTCGGAATTTCATATATACTTTAGCTATCGGTATCGCTTCTCTGTATTATGCTACATATAGAAATAATCCTGACATCAAGAGGGTACGCACGCCTTTACTTTTTTCCGCCTAGCTTCAGTATGTTGGTTCGATAAACTGTTCCTTCATCTCTTTACAAATTCTGGAGGCACGCGATAATTCTTAGGTGTACTAAAACAAAGTTGAAAATAAGGTTAGCTCTCACGACTCAGAAAGACCATCTCCATCCCTCCATCATCTACGAGACTACAACTTCCAAATTATAATTTTAAAAAATTTAACTCACCCCTTGATTTGTTCAGGATAACTTTTACCCTTCATATAACCTTCAAAAATTAACAATTCACAATGCACCAAAAACAAGTAACTGTCGACAAAACTATATAAAATAATGAATTGTTACACCATACCATATGATTATCAAATAAATTATATAAATTAACATATTGTCGCACCCAAAAAACAGGTGACAGTTGAAAATTTTGAATCAACCAGAAAAAATCTACCAAAAATAGTTGCACAAAATAAACGGATAATTGTTGATAAAAACTTTTGTAAATGCCAGTATCGTTGCACCAAAACAAATATGTGGCTGTTGAAAAAAATTGGGTAAATGCCAAAATCAGTGCACCAATATAAACGTGTGATTGTTGAAAACAATTGCTTAAGTGTAAAAATCGTTGCTCCAAAATAAACAGGTGATTGTTACATATAAACTTGTGGTTGTGAAAAAATTGTGCAAACATGTATTATTCAAGAATGTTTTAAAACCTTAGAGAAAATTTAAAACTTATAGAAAAAATTGCGACGCCGATGCATAGGCTGACTTCAACACGCCTCTGGAAACATAGTGTTCTGGATATATTGAGCTTTCTGTTGTACGAGAAAAAGTAAAAAAAAAAATTAACCGTAAGTGACAAACCGGAAGTTGGGATACAAAACTGTTGTGAACTGTACTATATGTTTATGTATCAAGTTTCATCGAATTCGATTATATCAGGTGAAGATGTTATTGAATTTTCAAAAACCAAGTTCTCGTGGGACCCCCTACCACTTTGTTCACTGTCGCTCAAAAACTAATCAGATTCTTGCCATACATATTTGCATCTTTTTCCAAACTGTCATCAAAATTCGTTCACGATCGAATGCTGTACGCTCCCAACAAACATAAAGAATATGGTGGAAAAAACCTTGTTGTATGGTGGACTCTCTTTATCCAACGTTACATGAAAATCGATCGGTAATTGTAGGCTACAGTAGGGATAAACCCCTGAAAAATAAAACTTTAACCGGATGTGAAAAACCGGAAGTTGGTATGCAAAAAAAGTTGAAACAGTACTAAAACCTTATATACCAAGTCTCCATAAAATCATAAGCCGGGATTAGAAGTTATTGAAGATTTAAACTTAGAGGTGTTCAGGAGACCCCCGCAATTTTGTCCAGATTTGAAATGAATCCACATCTTTTATTTTCAAGTGAACATAGATCATTTGCCAAAGTTTCATCAAGATCCTATGCAGGAGTATCACCTACCCACAAACCCACCCACACACAGACGTACACCAACATTTTTATTGGCTATTTAAATAGAGAATGGTCCAAAACAAAATAAAAAACAGAATTTGGGGTATGTAAGATTTTTTTTTCTCGATAGTTTGCATTACTTCACACAATTTAAAATTGTGGTGAAGTAAAAAACCTTAGAGAAAAATGTCGATGTAATCGGTTGTAGCCCTGATTAGAATGATATAATAATAATCCTTTATTGACTTTAAATTTTATAATACAGTTGTATACATTTAATAGTTTACTGAGATCAGCTTTTAATAGTAAGCTTTACAACAGATGAAATTAATTAGTATGAGTATTGCGAAAAATAAGTGAAAAAGAATGTTTATATTTTCAAATGCAGTTCAGTCTGCTTAGTAACTAATAAAAAACTTATATTTACCTAACCTACTTAAATCTAAACTTAAAAGCTACGTTGCAAAAATTAAGCGGTAGTAAAGCTAATTGCATTTATCAATTCATTTTCAATACAATTTAATTTATTTATATATCTATCATTAGCTTCTCTAGCAACTACATTGACAAGCTTTATATTTAATTCGTTGTGCAGTCTTAAAGTGCTATAACGTCTAGGGCGTTTATATATAGTTTTTAGAAATTTGTTTTGAATAATTTGAAATTTCTTTTTATGACACAAAGCAATATCCCACCAAATTGGTGCACCATAAAGTATGATATTAAGAATCACACACTTGTAAATTAGTGTCTTATTATGACTATTCAGTTTACTATTTCTGTTGAGTAGAGGATATAGACTTTTGAACAGTGCATTACATTTTTGTTGTATTTGAGTGACGTGTGTCTTAAATGTTAATGATTTATCCAAATAAATTCCTAAATATTTAGTTGAAGGTTTCCATTCCAAAGAAGAGTTTTGAATCAGAAAAGGTTGTTGTGGAAGTTTACGGGATGCTCTACACCTAGTAAAATAAATGGCTTCACATTTTGATATGTTAATACTAAGTTTCCAGTTTTTAAAAAATTCGAGAATTTTAGTGAGGTACAATTGAAGCTTATTGATAATAGATACCGCCAGCTCATCTGACACAAATATTGCAGTGTCATCAGCAAATAATGATAATTTACATTCACTATCTCTTGGAATATCATTGATGAATAAACAAAAAAGCAAAGGACTCAATACGGCACCTTGAGGAACCCCAGCTGGAATGCTAAGTATAGAGGACATGGAATCAAAAATCTGGACAAAAAATGTTCTATCAGTTAAGAACGATTTTATGATTTTAATTAAAAATATTGGAAATCCATATATAAATAATTTATAGCAGACTGCGTCTTGCCAAACTTTATCAAAGGCTCGTTCAAGGTCTAATAATATCATTCCAGTAGATTTTAGCGAAGATCTATTAGATTTAATATGATTGACTACACGATGGATTTGATGAACTGTAGAGTGCCCAGATCTAAAACCAAATTGCTCGTTTATAATTATTTGATTGTCAGTTATGAACTCTTCCATTCTTCTTTTGATAATCTGCTCAAAGAGTTTTCCCAATGTACAAAGAAGACTAATAGGTCTGTAGCTTGTAGCAAGAGTGGGGTCTTTGCCAGGCTTTAAAACAGGAGTAATTTTAGCTTTTTTCCATTGAATTGGGAAATAACCTAGCTTCAAGCAGCACTCGAACATTATCTTAAGAAAATGGATTCCACTTTCAGGAAGATTTTTAAGTAAAATAAATGGAATATTATCTACACCTGGAGCTTTGAGCCTTGGAAGGAATTTCAAAATATCAGAAATTTCAGAAGGGCGAATTTCAGGAATTGTAGCATTGTTATCTAAATTATTGAAATTAGTGCAAAATTCATTCACTTGTTCTTCAATTATAATATTGGAGTTTGGAATTTGATGAGCGTCAAGGAAGACATCAGCCAATACTTGTGCTTTTTCTGTATTTAAGAAAATTCGATTTCCAGTGTTGGGAGTAACTAATGGTGGAATGGACTTGCGATGGTTTTTAAAATGTTTAGTTGTTTTCCAGAAGTTTCTTGAACCATTATCCAAGCATTCAAGCTTCGTTTGCCATTTTTGATTATAAAGAATATTTATATGATATTTAATAATTCTATTTAGCAAGTTTATTGAGGTTTTAATGTGAGCAAGGCGACTTCTGAGGTAAGATCTTCTAAGCGAATTTCGGTGTCTGATAAAACTTAACACTTGATCAGATAATAACAATTTATCAGTTGGAAGAACAGGCACAAGCGGTACGGATAGATCACGAGCTGAAGAAATGGATGCTGTCAAAAAATCGACTGCAACGTTGACATCTGAAATAGTATGAATTGAACTTAAATTGAAATTTTCAATTTCAGATGAAATATGATTCTGATAAATGCTCCAATTAGCATTTTTATAGTTAAAGTATTTACGATGGCAATGAGCTACTTGATTATTAAATACTATTGAACAGAGGACTGGCAGATGATCGGAGCAGAGTGCTTGAATGGTGTTAACTTCGGATATCAACTGAGGGTTGTTTGTTAAAAATATGTCAATAATACTAGGGACTCCAGCAGGACTATAGTGGGTAGGATCTTGGGGAGCGATAACAACACAATCAGAGTTAATAGAATAATCATATAAAGTTCGACCACCGCGGTTAGTTCTAGGACAAAACCAGTTAGGATGCTTACAATTTAAATCACCACCAATTAGGTAAGGAATATTACCACTACAAATTTTTATAAAATCATTTCTGAGATGCTCAGAATTCGAATATGAACAATATACAGAAAATATTTTAAGTTGATTATTATCACTACTTATTATATTAATACCCAGGGATTCTATACAATTTAATTTAAGGTCAGGAAGAAGCGAATGTTTAATGCAATCTTTTATAAGAATACCAACACCACCCCTGCGAATATTTTCTCTATCATTACGATAAAATCGAAAATTAGGAATCGAAAATGAAATAGAAGGCTTTAAATGCGTTTCACTAATAAGTAATATATCAATATTAAAATTATCTAAAAACTGAATTACCTCAAATTTTTTATTTTTTATACCGTACGCGTTCCACACACAAATTTTTAAAGAATTATGGATAACAGACATATTTAATAGCAATATTAGCCATAACATCAAATTGTTCTTCTTTGGAATGGCACCCCCGAAGTCCTGAAACAAGTTCTTTGAGAATTTGTAATAACTCATGTGGTGCAAACAAATCATTTGTGCTATCTGAATTAATATTAATTGAATTTTCATGATTGATTGCATTTGTTTGAACCACTGTACTGAACTGCATTTTTTGTTAACAAAATTATTATTATTATTATTATTATTAAAATTTTTATTGTTGTTTTGATGAGGTATTGAAGGAAGAATAGGAAAAACCTGTTGTTGAAATGAAAACGTTGGTTGATTTGAAGGTCGACTCAACTTAATTTTTAGATTCAGATGATTTTTTATTTGAATGTATTTTTCTCTTTCTGGACAAATTATAGAGTTAGATGTATGATTTCCACTACAATTACAGCAAACATGCTTAGTAATATCGTTTTGTAAAGGACACTCCATATCATCAATATGTTCATCTCCACCACAGAAATTACATTTTGGCTTCATGTAGCATGCGTTCGCTCCATGACCATACATTTTACATTTATAACATTGGAGAGGACCTTTGCTGGTGGATCGACAAATTTCCCATCTGCACACTGTGTTATTAACAAATCTAATATTTTTTAATTGGTTCAGAGACATTGATCCCTTTTTGAAAGCAACAAAATAAAGGGCATCTTCACTGTTTCGACGATATTTTTTAGGAATAGTTTTCCAAACATTAACAGGACTCAGGCCACTATTCTCGAGGCTTTTCTTAACTTCATTTGTATCCATATCATGGAGCCCACATAGTACAAATTTAACAAAACGATTTTCCTCAAGCGTATATGAGAACATACCATTGTTATGTTCTTTTAATTTAGTAAAAATTTTGTTATAGTCTGATAGGCTATATGTAAGTATTTTTATGCCAATTGACATTATTTGTATATTATATTTTGAAATATTTAGTTCCTTCATAGTTTTATGAATCTCCGTTGAGGAAGATTTTGTAATTATTGGAGGAATTTTTTCTACAGGTTTTCTAGAACTTTCACCATACGGAGAACTAGTTTGCGATGTTTTTGCATATTTTGATAAATTAACGTTAGGCGGTAAACCTGCATACCTGTTTACTGTTGGGATGTCACTCATTTTAATGCCTTGACTCATCTGTTTAATGCTGCTGAGCGAGCTCCTAGGGAGGCTACGCATCTGGCGACTTATAGTTCTTTTATTTGTGAGCATCCACACACAATAATCACAAAACAATCAATTTATATTTCAATGTTTAACTTTAATTTGATTTGAATTTATAACTAACAACAAATCCAAACAAAAAATAAAACACAGTTAGAAATTTTAATATTCAAAAAATTTGATTATAACTTGATAATTTGATGTTTACTTTGCAAACACCGAATATCGACTCGATTAGAATGATATACTTTTTTAAGTTTAATCAAAAGTTCTTATCGGTTTGAAACTAGATCGATCAACAATTGTATGGATAGCAAAATAATTTCGTAAATTGCACACCGTATTTTGTTAGATTCAGTCTTATTATTCTTGATGGGATAACTTCCATCGGAGTGATTTTATATAACAAATAATTCATTGAATTAATTAAAGTTAAAATATGTTTAAAAAAAATTTACAAAGCTTGGATATATTTTTTTTTTATTTGTATAGAGTAAATTTTAAACGATCCGGTTCTGGTTCGGTTCTAGTAGGGCTGCCTGATTTGATGTTCATAGTTTAAAACATTACATTACTGATCAGTGCCTCATCCGGTTTTTATCAGTAGTGAAAGTCGTTTCCGGCTCAAATCTGAATTCTTACCTTGTGCTAGTCGGGATAATTACCATGAACATTTTTTGATTTGAAATTTATCCAATGAAATTCTCTAAAATTTAATAACATCATGGAATTTGACCAATTACATTGGTATTTTCCCCAGGGCAGTTATCCCAAATATTTTTTTTTAGTGAATATAAATTAATAGAATTATAAATTCATAAATGTCTTAAATATTTAGTTAATAGATAATTGTTTCAATAATTTAGTTAAGATGGGCAATAAATTCTCATAACCTTTTGGAAAACTCTTAAGCACGCGGGATTGATAATAACTCTTGTATATTAACAATCCACTTGCTTCTGAAATTTTCGCTAAAAATTATTTCGAATTATCGCCACCTGGGAAATTACTTCTGAAACTGATAGTTACTAAAAGTGGTAAATAAACGTTTCATTTTTTTATGCCATCTAATGCAAAGAAAATAATTGTAGAAGTGTTTTCTTATTCAAAAGAAACTTCTGTTTGTAAAATAAGTAAATCATTTTTAACAATTGTATTTATTTTATTATTGTACTACATAATCATAATCATTTATTTATTGTACTATATAATATTTTAAAAAGTTCATCTAATAATAAAATATTTGATACTTAACATAAAAAAAATCTCTTAGTTTATAACGCCATTTTTAAAATTTTCCTTCAGAACAAAAAAACTGATTCCCGACAGTCATATGCACAACGAATTTTATCTTTAAAACAAAAAATAATGCATGTCCTAAACTTTCGCAAGTAGTTAGATATAAAATAAGCTTCAATTTAGTTCAAAGAAAAAAAAAGGTGTTGCGCCATCTTTTCTTATGTTACACCGTTTTTTTCTTATATTACACCGTTAAAAATTATTTCAAAAAACTAACAGTGTACATTTTTAAAAACTTTGTTCTAATGGCTATCTATCTATCTAAGTAAAAGGGTTCAGGAATATAAAAGACAACCCCGACTGTGGGGCAGGCAACATAAAGCGTATCAGAGTCTATGTCGTGCAGGATAATGCGACAAAGAACTTAGTCTTCTAACAAGGAAATTAGAAAAACCACCTTTAGTCTAGCACTAGCTATGCAGATACAATTAAGACGATAAAGGTTGTGGTTTTGGCAGAGGGGCTTGGATATATCCTAACATATACTAAATCCGTTAGACATAAGGACTTAAAATCAAGAACTAGTCGATAAAACGCTGGTGGAACAGCTGGCAATAACCTGGGTTCCTAAGATGGGGTTTGGTGGTCACCTGAATAAGTTGTCGTAAAGTGTGATTTTGGGCATACTGTAAACTGTCTATTGGTAGTACTACCTAATACAAGCTTATACAACTGGTTCAGTAATGGTCCATTACTGGTGACCAGTAATGCAAAATTGACCGAGTACTAGCACCTATAACTGAACCATTAACATAAGTTTACTGGATAATAAATTCGAACAATAAATGTTTACCATTCATGGGCCAGAGAAAAAACACCAATGGTCCATACAAAATTGTATAGTTGGCCCAGTAACGAACCAATAATGATGACCGGTATTGCAGCTATGGTCGAGTACTGGCAACCATGATTGGGCCATTCAAAAATTTAAAATTTTAGACAAACAACATAAAAATATATCGGCCAATATTTCATGGTTGCGGTACTGACCCAATAACAATAGCCAATAAATGTCAACCATTAACGGACCATTGTTTGGCCATTATAAGTAAAGTGTACTGGCTATTTTCTATAAATCGTATATCGACTAATGGTTGCAATACTGACCCAATAACAATAGCCAAGTACTGTTAACCATTAATAAGCCAGTACTTAGCAGTATTTCAGTATCTGGTAAACCCTTGAGTCCCTCCGAGTAGCGTTAGGAAAACTTGTGAGAAATCCCTTACGCTTCTAGAAGCATAAAATGCCGGGATGAACATTAGGGAGTGGAAAAAGCTTGAAATTTGGGATGACGGCACAGAAGTCAAGTTTAGGAGTCAAGAAAGAACAAGATGGCCACCATGCGTACAGAATGGGAAACAGACACCGCATGCTAGTTTACTAGAGAATTGACGGAGTCAGTAGAAATAACATGGAAGTCACTACCTGTGTCTTTCGAGACTTTGAAGGACCGTTCAACAACACCTCACATGGTGTGGTTGGGCAGGTTCTTAAAGCGAAAAACGTAGACATTAAACTGAATTTGTGAGACGTTTAGAACTGTATTACCGGAAACTTAGAAGACAGAAAAAAACAGTATTGGTACTATCACTGTCCACATTTAGAGTCTTATTAACCCTCATGTAAAGTATAGTGGAAGATGAAATTCATGACTATGTTAGCAAAACACCAGAGCATCAAATTTCTTTGGTGACATAGAAATTATAGCCAAAAGAAAGTTTGAACAACAGTTTGTGGAATTATAAAGGAAAGATCTTAACTTGGTGGACGCATGTCTGTGGGATTTATGTCTGTGGGATTAAAACTCAATTTGAGTTCAACCACGGTGATCCATTTTACCAAAAATAGAAAACTCAACATGCGCCACATAGAAGTTTAAATAGTTTTGCGTAATTCTAGATAGTAAGCTCATGTGGAAAAACACATGAAGACGATGGTGATCAAAAACCCAAGAGCTCTGATAATATTCAAAAATCTGACGTGTAGAACTTGTGGAAGTAACCCAGTTATACTAAAGTGGTTGTATTATCAAGGTAACACCAACCATCAAGTCTAGAAGAGTTGCGTTGAGCAGTAAGATGTAGCTTAAACGGAGCTTGAGAAAGTTTAGAGGCTTGCGTGTTTCCGTAAAAAATCAGGACGTCTTAGTACGTCTGTAGAGATGAAACTAGTCCTGATTCCTCCTCAAATTGCAAGTCAAGAGTATAGTCGGGAAATCATTGAAACGATTGGACTTTTTACAAAAACAAACGGGAATCCTGACTGGGAAGTCTCTTATTATCAAAACACAATGTTCATAAAAAAACTATCGACAAATGCGATACTAAAATTTAGCTAACGTATAATAAATTGTTATATAAAATACAATAAAAAAAGTTATATGAAATAATTCTGAAGCCCTATACATTAATTAGTCTGTATGATGATCCCTGCAAATGAATAGCAACCGCCTGAGATCCCCTTTACAGTCCACTATATGAAACTCTCCGTGCAATATTTAAATTCATATCCACCTCAGGTTTTGACTGTAATAACATTTTCATATATTCTTGTTCCCTTTTTAAATTTTCCAACATAGGCAAATCTTCAAAAAAAAAAAACATTTTTCAAGATCATTGTATGACGATTGTTAATTGAAAATCTTAAAAAACTTATCATTCGTTATAAATATCACACAAAATCTTTGTTAAATCCAATTTTCCTTGTGATTGTTATCTTCATCGTACTCAATTCAAAAATTTCCTCATACCTCTCAATAAAAATGAAAGTCAACCATTTCCATATATTATCTCACCAAACAACTTCTCTACAACTACATAAATTTGAACAACCGTACAACATCTACATGTAGTACATCTATTACCAAGCTTTACAAAAAAAATTTCATCATTTATGTAGACAGAAATTTGTATTATTAATTGATATTGTGTGGTGACGTTACAAAGAAATTAACTAATAAAATTTTAAAATGTTATTGACTGACTTGCGTCAAACAAATTGTGTTTTGTTTGTTTTAATTTAAAGTCCGGAACCGATACAAATTAGCAAATCATTAGCGGATTTATATTCTTATGTTTAGAGCATAATTCGAAATAGTTCGTCGTTACGTCTTGCTGAAAATTGGTCTGGAGTTATGCGAAAGTAAACATAAACTAGATTCAACAGCGAGTGAGGCTTGCCAATTTCGGAAGGATATACGCATCCATGTGGACAAATAAAGCAAAGTGGATTAGTAAGCCCACTACGTACAGTCTAACCAATTATGTAATCAAGATGCACGGCTGGTTGTGAAACCGATCCAGGTGCCAGTGTAGGACTATTTAGATCAAAAGCTAAATATACGAAAAAAATGTCCCAGTTTCTTCCAAGTGAAAATTATCCTAATTGAAAAAGTAAACTCGACAAAAAATTATCGGAACAAGAGGATTGTCATTTTGTCGCCAAATCACTGAACAGCCAAGAAGCCAAGTGCAACAATGCCTTTCATCTTAGTACAAGGGCAATTCACGAAAGGATAAGGGATAAACTTCGGAGCAAATTGTCTGAGATCTGAAATAATGCCACAGTTCTTATACAGTCTAAGGAACTAATTAGGTTATGCAACTAAAAAAAAGTAGTAATTTGTTCATGACTAAAGAGGAACAACCCAAGAATATAAACAGGTGCCCTTACAGGACACCGTAGCTCGAAAAAAGATGTAGAACACAGATTGTAAAATCTGTCAGCCGAAGGAAGAGAGCGCAATTGACCTTCTCAAATAGTGTGGATATTGGATCCGCATATAACTAAGTGTTACATTGGTATACATTGAACCCTCTCTTTATGCTTGAAGTTCCTGAAAGTGGTTGGTTTGGAGGGTTTGCTCTAGCTCGGTATTTACTAAGGAGCAGATCAGTGATGTGCGGATATATATCTTTTAGGCCGTGGCACGGTAAATTTACCACCGTAACTAGATCTAATCTAATCTAATTTTTATATAATTTTATATTGCAAAGTGTTTAAAATATTGACTAATGGCTCGAAAGCTGTTACCGGGCGGCTCACTGAATGTATGCTTTGATATTATACTTTTATGGAAAAATATTAATAAATTATGTAATTCCAACAGGCTAATCTTTGGCCAAATTCACACAAATTTATTTTATAAACAATATTTATATTGTTAGTTAACAGACTACCAAATTTTTATTTTAACTTCAGAATATAAACTTCAAGATCTTTTAGGTGGTCTGTTTACGAATATAAGAATACGAAACATTTATTGAATCAATAGCAATCCAACCATCCACCTTGCAAAACGTAGAAGATTTACGGATCTCTACTGCTTGTATCATGAATCAGAGGTGAGAAAAGAACGTTCTTCGCTAAGAAACAAACGTTTCCCATATAACGAGTGTTTTTATATATTCGTGTTCTTTTGTATTCTCATTTTAAAACAAATGAAAACAGTGAGAGAATTATTAAAATGTTTCTGTTTGTTTTTATTCTGTTTTGTTTATTCTCTATATTCGAATGGTTTAGTTAAAAACAGGAATAAAGAATTATGCGAATAGAAACGCAAATGTATTTGCGAATATATTCTTAGGATTGGGATTATTTTTTTTGGGTTAAAAAAATAAAATTTTATACGTTTTTTTTGTATTAATACTTTACTAACTCGAAGTTTATATTTATTAAATCAATTTAAAATTTTATTTTTGGACTTTTATGTTATGCGGAGTTTAATACTAAGAATAATTTTAGTCTGTCTTTGGACCGAAAAACAACGAAATGTTGAACACTGCTTGGCCGAGATTCAAAATTTTTACGCCGTTAAATTCTAGGGTTAGATCACTAGATTGCAAATGCATCAAAAATTTGGGTTGATAAATCATTTGGCTTATACAATGTTTTTTAAATAAAAATGAATCGTTTCATTGTATTTATAAAAAAACGCAACGGATTAGCTGGAATTAAACTCAAGCATGTAATGTAATGTGATAATATATTTTGTTGTTTACGACATCGCATTTATGTTTTGTATTGGTTTTCTTTTACTTCTCTAGCTAGAAGTAAACAAACACCCTCTCACCTTTCATGAAGTAAATACTAAACCCTTCGTACAAACCGAAGTCCTGACACCTCGTAGCAACTTCCTACCCTTACCACCATTTGTCAAAAGAAAATAGAGGTAGTCTTTGTAATAGAGCTTGAAAATAAAAAAAATATTTAATTCTAAATTCATTAGGTCTTTTTTAACAAGCAAAAATATCATTTTAATATAAAATAATTAATTATTTATACTAGAAGTTATTACTCATATTGAAATTTTTTTAAATATTTTGTAAACATTTAAGTTAATTTTATTTAAAATAAATGACGCAGTTTTGTTTACGCCAGAGCCTTCTGGTTCCATGATTTCAAGTTTTAAAAAAATTGTTAAATTAATTAATCTAATATATTAAATAAACAATAGTCGAATTTTATTTAATTAAAACTTCAACTTGCGTCCTTTAATATGATAATTTCGTTCCGATTTGTTATCAGGGCTATTATTTTGAAAACGTACATCGAAAGAAAACAACTATTTTTTAAAAATCTGAAATTTTGATATATTGTTGGCATTGACGAAAGGAAAAAAGTTATTTCTGCTTTTATTTTTTGTGTACTCTGAATCGGAGTTATGCGCGGTTGAATTTTTGAGGCTTTTTCACGTAGTTTTGGTAATGGTGTCAATGTTTTGTTAATAGGTCCCATAAATTTCATGTGATTTACGTATGTTTTTGCACATAGGGAGAAAAATTATTGAATAATCGAAATATGTAAGTTGCAAATTAATAATTTTTCTCTTTTCCGCTAGGCGGCGCGTTAAACCTTGCTTTACTTCAAAGCTCATATCTCAAAAGGCCACTTTTTTTTTTTTTGTTTTTCACAAATTTTAAAGTAAACATATGCAGCTATGAAATTGAGAAATAAAAAGTCAGCAATTTAATATGGATTTTTTCTTACGATTTTTTAAAGTTTGGTATATGAAAAATTCACATGTGTTTTTTTATTAAGTTAATAATCCTGTACTAAATGTGGATCTAATAAATTACACATTTCATATTTTAACACCTGCAATACATTTGAACCATTTTCTGTGCGGTTAAAAGGTTAAAAACTTATTAAAAATTAATTTAAGTTAAGTGGTAAAATAAAGGAATTTAAATTATTAAAAGGGTGTATAAAATGTTTATTCATTTTAAAAAATGTCTATTCAGCCCCTTTTTACTAATTAAAATCTCATTAGACTCATAATTTTAACATTTAAAATTTCTAATGACGCCCACAAACGGTTTTTGGAACAAATTATACTTGCATCCAATCAAAATATATTAAATTGTACCTACCTAATTTTACCTGATTCTACCTATGTCAAAACTATTTAAAAGGTATATATATTGATGTGATTGCCTTATAATCAATTATATTCAAAAATATTTAGAAGACATAACGTTTAGAAAAGATAATAATAGAAATGCCTTTCAAATTGTGCAGTAACTTGTACGGTCTCAAAAATCATAAGCGGACATCAAAAAATGTGAAACTGGTCACACCAGCTGTTATTCAAAAATCTGCGAACCTAAATTTTACTTTGCGTGATGACCAGTTTATATGTGAAACATGTCGCACTTATATCTATAAAAATAAGGTAAATTTAATTATTTTATTAAAATGAATAAAAATTCATATGCAACTAATATTTTCTATACAGCAGCTTTCATGTTCGGAAACTATCGATACTGAAATTTTTTCTATAAATCAGGATGTTGAAAATGTTCCAACGAACGAAAATATTAAAATACCTCCAGAATCTTTAGATCCATCACCAGTTTCGGTTGATACTATATCTCCACCAGTTCTTGAACTACTTAATGACACTTTAGAATATATTAACAATGTTCTTGGAAGGTTAGCCGTATCTCCTATCAAAAACATATTACAACAGGAAGATATAAAAAAATAAAGTGTCACATCGGCAATAAGTCAAAGAATATTTCAAGTAGATTCAGTTAAAGTGTTATCACCAAAGGAGGAATGTGAATATACATCATGGCTAATGAACCTTAAAAAGAAATTTAAAGATGCCAGCTCTAAATCAAAACAAGTGTTTTTGTTGACAACTCTACCACGTAAATTTTGGTCAAATCAACGTATCGAGAATACTCAATGATAACGCAAAATGAGATACAAGCTGCACATTTCAATAAAGTTCAAGCCACAATCTACCCAATCGTAGTTTACTACAAATCATGTCATGATAAACTAGAGGTCTTATATTTTGTCATTATATCTGATCATTTAATGCATAACACAGTTGCAGTTCATAAATACCAGAAAAGGTGTATTGAATTCATTGAAAAACAGCAAGAAATATATCTATCAAAAGTATCAAAAAAATTTCATATTTTACTGATGGTTCAGCAGCTCAATATAAAAATAAGAAGAATTTCATAAATCTTTGCAAACATATTGATGATTTTAAAATACCTGCAGAATGGCATTTCTTTGCAACTGCCCACGGAAAGGATCCATCCGATGGGATTGGAGGAACACTTAAAAGAGAAGCCCGGAGAGCTTAGCTTAGAGGAGAAAAAATATCAACAGCAAGGGAATTATTTGAATGGGCGGAAGTTTGATCGAAAAAAACCAACCACGTTATGAAGTTTTCATATGTGTCTTCAGGAGATATCGAACTACAGGAGCAATTTCTTTCAATGCGGCTTTCGGACATTAAAACTATAAGTGGAACTCAAGGATTCCACTGTTTTTTTACCGGATAACACTACACCCGATAAAATAGTTGCCAAAATGTTTTCTTTTTCTGATAATCATAAATATTTCAATTTAAAGGCAAAAAGAATTATATAAATTAATTTTTTAATGTATTTATGTATAATATTGATTAAATTATAATGTTTATAGAAAAAATGTTTTTGAAGTAAAACTTCTTTAGGCGCGTTTTAAGAATTTGGCAACGGAAGATCAAAAGACGAATATAATATTCGGCAAATATACGATACAATTCAATTATGACACACATATAAATGTCGACATATAAATGTCGGAAGTAGTCATTTGAACAGATATATAACCATATATATTCATCTCTATCATACTACAGTCTGATTTTGAATTTTAAACATATAGGTACATGCACACAATTCCAAAAAAACTTAAGTAGAAATTTAAACACAATAAAATAAAAAAGAAACTAGAAGTAAAAAAGGCAAACGAATATTATGTTCGGCAAGTATGCGACAATTCGATTATGTGTATAGACCTTTTTCCCGAAAAAAACTTGACATTTGTGACCAGCTGATTTGAATTTCGAAAACTTTAAAAAATTGTTATTTCTTGCAAATCAAGATTGTTTTGCGTTGTCTTTAAGTTGTTTTTTACTATATTTGCATTATTATTATTTTTGCAGTAAAATTTAATACATAATTACTCATTTCTAACTATCATTTGACAGATTCCATGCAGCAATCCATGCAGCAATACAACGATTTGAAGTTTAAAGAAAAAACTGTATTGTATTTTGTATACGCTTATTCAGTATCGTATTAAACGTTGAATGAGTTGGACGTGTCGATCTTAGATTTAAATATCTAATAATATAATATTCGTAATATTTTATTGATTTCGTAATTTTTTAAATTTATATTTTGAATTGTTTTAGTTTTTTGAAGTAAAACTTCTTTAGGGCTGGTTATAGTAGTCATTGTGGTCATGGTAGTCATGGTGGTAATAGTGGTCATGGTGGTCATAGTGGTAATGGTGATCACGGTGTTCACGGTGGTTATGGCGGTCATGGTGGTCACGGTGGTCATGGTGGTCATTGTGTTCATTGTGGTCATGGTAGTCATAGTGGTCATGGTGGCTATGGTGGTTATGGTGGTCACGATGGGCATGGTGGTTACGGTGGTCATGATGGTCATGGTGTTCACGGTGGTCATGTTGGTTATGGTGGTCATGGTGGTTATAGTGGCTATGGTGGTTATGGTGGTCACGATGGTCATGGTGTTCAAGGTGGTCATGTTGGTTATGGTGGTCATGGTGGTAATAGTGGTTATGGTGGTCATGGTGGTCATAGTGGTCATGGTGGTTATGGTGGTCATGGTGGTCATGGTGGTCATGGTGTTCACGCTGGTCATGATGGTCATGGTGTTCACGGTGGTCATGATGGTCATATTGTTCATGGCGGTCATGGTGGTCATGGTGGTAATGGTGGTCACGGTGGTCATGGTGGTCATGGTGTTCATGATGGTCGTGGTGGTGTCACGGTGGTCTTGGTAGTCATGGTGTTTAGATTTTGCATCCCGGGCTTTCCCGGGCGGGAAAAAATATTTGTGTTGATTAAATTTGTTTTGTTATATAGAAAAATGAGTGGTGTAATCTTTGCACGCGGTTGAAATAAATTTCTTTGGCTACTGTGGCAGGTGTTAATAAAAAGATGAAATATAAAATAAATATGTCATATTGCAATTTAGAGTTGCATTTCATGATAATATAATTTGCAGCATGTGTAATAAAAAGTAATATTTACATAATGTGTTACAAAGTCAATTCAATTATTAACATAATTGAAATATGAAATTAGAGGTTTATGACAAATTTGCTAAATTTTTTAAAAAATGCATCAATTGTTAAATTAAGTGGACATGCATCCATCGTAAAATTTAATTTGTAATACGTTGTAAGACTTTGAAAAACATGTAAATATGGCTTTTTGTTACACATTGTTGCAAATTATATTATCAAGAATATTAGAAAGAAACTCTAAATTTCAATATTATATATCTATTTTATTTTATATTTAATATTTTTAGTAATACCTGCTGCAGTGGCCAAAGAAGTTTTACTTCAACAGCGTGTAAAGATTACGCACTTCATTTTTTTTTTTAATGTTTTTTTCTAATGTTAGTGTTGGTGATGTTGATATTATAACAAAATCTTCGATCATTGGGATCTCCTATTCTTATTCTGAATAAAAACCTGTTTCTCAATCAGAAATACACAGAAAATGGTTCAAATTTATTGCAGGTGTTAAAATATGAAAAGTTTAATTTATTAGATCCACATTTAGTACAGGATTATTAACTTAATAAAAAAACACATGTGAATTTTTCATATACCAAACTTTAAAAAATCGTAAGAAAAAATCCATATTGAATTGCTGACTTTTTATTTCTCAATTTCATAGCTGCATATGTTTACTTTAAAATTTGTGAAAAACAATAAAAAAAAAAAGTGACTTTTTGAGATATGAGCTTTGAAGTAAAGCAAGGTTTAACGCGCTGCCTAGCGGAAAATAGAAAAATTATTAATTTGCAACTTACATATTTCGATTATTCAATAACTTTTCTCCCTATGTGCAAAAACATACGTAAATCACATGAAATTTATGGGATCTATTAACAAAACATTGACACCATTACCAAAACTACGTGAAAAAGCCTCAAAAATTCAACCGCGCATAACTCCGATTCAGAGTACACAAAAAATAAAAGCAGAAATAACTTTTTTCCTTTCGTCAATGCCGACAATATATCAAAATTTCAAATTTTTTAAAAATCAAAAATTTAAAAATCAACAAAAAAATGTACGTTTTCAAAATAATAGCCCATCAATTATCATACATAAACTAAATAATATTGGTGCGTGCGATTTGACTGAAGTAACTGAAAAAACAACAACAATTGCATATAATTTTTCATTTGTTTCAGTTGCTTCACTCAAAACGAACACGAATATCGATTGATATCGTCCTCAAATCGCAGTTTTTCGTTTTTAATCAACAAGGCAAATAGTAAAAAAAACTAAGAAAATGTTATGATTATAAAGCGAATAGGAAGAATAAATGAAATAAAATAAAAACGACAGATATTTTAAAACACGAGTGCTGGAGAATATAAAACATTCGAATGAAAACATTTCTCTTATTTCTATTCTTTATATATTCGTATTCTTTCCTTAATAAAAAAAAGGAATAAATGCGATTGGATTTTCAAAACATTCTTAAATATTCGTTCGAAGAACGTTTCTTTCTCATCTCTGTCATGAATTATTGGTTATAGTTCAACTAAATCGTTTTGTGGCAAGCAACGAATAAGTAAACTTTCAAAAGTGAAAGAATTAATTCATGCATAGTTCTTCTATTATAAACGAGACTCGGTTAGGTAATAGAATTTCGTTTTCAAACTTACTCGAGCAAGTCGAACAACAAATCAAATTTTCGGTGTTTGATCAAACCATCGTTAATTGTAATTTCAGACGAAAGTGAAAATAAAAAGTGAAACATTTGTTAGTTTAATCACAGAAAATTTTCGGTAAAAATAAAATACTAACGGATGTTGAATTTTAAATAAATTACACCTAAACTCATAATAGTTATAATAAAAAGGTAATATTATCCAAATTTTTTAAAAATGATGATTTGAAAAAATAATAATTCAACAATTTCTATGATAGTCATCATTCCATCGTATAATATTTTTTTTTTGTATAAAATTACCATTAAAGTGAAACTAATGTCAATATATTTAAATCACCAAAATAACCTAAAAACACGAAATAGTTTTATTAAAAAATAGAATAAGTCATGATTTTTGTATTGATATTCATTCGATTAATGATTACACGATAATGTAATGGAAACAATCAAATAACAAAATTACCAAACACAAAAACAATAAATTTATTTCTTATTATTTCCTTTTTAACGTCTTAATGACAAGTAGTAGTAATAATCGAAAAGAAAATAATAATAATAAAAAAATAAATTTCAATTAAGAATTTACCAGTAAAAAAAATTGCTGCATTATTTTTGTTTTATTACAATGACAAAATTATGACAATTGGTTGGTAGACGATAATTAACATTAATCACGATTTATTTCTTGTAAAGATATTTTTTTTTTTTGCAAACAAGAATACAAACAAAAACATTGTAGAGAGGAAAAAATGAGTATTTCTTTGATTTATGGCATAATCATTTTATAGGATAATTGAAGTGAATGTGAAACGTACCATAGTAAATTTTTATGGTTAATCGTTTAATTAAGACAATAACTTTCGATTTTTATTATATTGAAGTCTATGAGGTGAATTTTTATGGCTTTTTAAGAATAGTTTGAAATAGAAATGAAATCGTGCTGATCAGTTCGTGTCAGAAATATCGATGTGTAGAAAAAGTGAAGAAACAAGTTTAACCTTTTAAAATCTTATCAAAAAATGCATCAATTTCAAAAACACTCTGATTGGGATAAATAACATAATAGATTATTTCTGAATTTTATTAATTTCGCTGATATAATATATCTCTTGATTAAAATCTTCTTTAATTATATAAGATTAACCTAAATCGAAATAACTAATCTGAAATGCGTATGCTCTTAAGGATTTTTTTATTTTAATTTCATACCATACCAACACCCACCATCAACAAATAACAAAAATTGTAATTTCAAAACCGTTTTGTGAAGTAATAGTATACCGCATTCGAGATATATCCGTACAATTATTTCCTTTATATATTCTTCGTACTGAATCTGTTATTTCTAATGTAAGCTTCACACATTCTCATAGAATATTTTCAATTTTGTTTATACTAACAATTTTTATAATAAATTGAATTGGTTTAAATGAGCGAGTTGGTTTTTATTACGAGCGTATACATGCATAAATTAAGGAAACAACTGTACACTAGATAGGAAAATTTTAAAAGAATATGTTTTTGGAGGGTTTTTATAAAGTAGTTGAGCTTTTTTTGTTGTCTAGTCAATGTAACCTACACCGACAAAATTATTTAAATTATGTTTATGGCGTTCCATATATCCCATGTGCATGCTCACGCTAAAAGTTCTTTTTAAAGAATTTTTAACCACAAATAGAAATGAAATTTGGCAGTGCAAAAAGCAATGTAATATCACGAACCAAGGCGCTCTTAAGGACGGTCGCATGTGCTGTACTAGGTCAAAAATCTGAAAATATGTGTTGCTTGTGTATTTACGAAAAGATCATTTTTTTTTGCTTGGGGATTGTATGTAGCGGGAAAAACATTTTGTGGTAATCGATTCCACCAGTATACGGAACGTGAAATGAAGGAGTTATTATAGCTAGATGTTCTCACATATGGGACCTCCAAGGTATGTGTATAGGAATGTAACGATTGTCTAGTGGCTCGTGGATATCTACGCAATGGTGGTATTAAATCATTAACTTCATTAGAGCATTTGCCGTAGTAGTATCTGTAGAATAGTGTAAGAGCTCCAACCACTCTTCTATGATGCAGAGAATCCATATCCAATGTTATCATTGGATCATCAATCAGTTTCAAACCTCGTCTGTAAACTCTGTCAACAAAATCTAAAGAGGTTTCTGGTGCTTCAGCCCATAAATGGGAGTCCAATTCAAGGATCGGTCGTATATATGCCTTATAGATTGTAGCGATTTCAGATGGAGAGAAAAAGCTTTTACAGCGACGTAAGAAGCCAAGTCGTTGGGATCCCAATTTTGCCACGGAAAGAATATGATCATGCCATTTTAGTTTGTGATTGATGTTAGCACCCAACAGCTTAAGCGTAGGCGAGTTTATTATTAGTTGTCTGGAAAACGTTGCATTACAGCTATATAGCGAGATTTTATGGGACAAAACGCACGACTTCGTCTTCAGAGCATTAAATGTCACAAGATTCCGTTTACCCCAATCCAGAATTAATTCAAGATCTACATCCAAGGATTCAACTATTTTTCTACGATTGCAATTAGTAATTAGACTAGATGGCTGTTTTTTAAAAGAATAGGAATGGAAGATAGTGCTGTCGTCGGCAAAGCTATATACTGGGTTTGTGGTGATAGATAACAAATCGTTGATAAAAATTAGAAAAAGGGTTGGTGATAGAACCGAACCCTGGAGAACACCGGCTTGAATTGGAAATTTATCCGAAATGGCACCATCCAGCACTACTCTGATAGATCTCTGAGATAAAAAATCTTCTAACCAACAGATCAAGGTCTTACAGACTCCAAATGAAATTCATTTATTGTTAAGAGCCCGATGCCAAACTCTGTCAAACGCCTTGGATATGTCAAGGGAAATAATATGGGACTCACCAAAGTCATGAATTGTTTTACCCCATTTCTCCGTGAGGACTGACATGATGTCACCAGTAGACCGTGTTTTACGAAATCCATATTGGCGGTCGTGGAGAAGATTGTTGTTTTGGAGATAAGCCATTAGTTTGTAATTAATAATTTTTTCCTTGACTTTAGCAAGTATCGAGGTTAATGCAATGGGACGATAATTTAAAGGGTCAGACTTATTGCCTTTTTTCGGGACTGGTTGAACATTAGTCAGTTTCCACATTGATGGATAAACACCCGATCTTAGGGATGAATGAAAGAGACTAGTTAGTGGATAAACCAGGGTATCCGCGCATCGTTTTAGTACAACAGGTGGTATACCGCCCGGACCAGCAGATTTGCTAAGATCCAGATTAAGCAGTGTTGACCGCAAAATTCTTGGATGAAAGTAAATTTTATTCATTGTTGATTGGATCGGTGGAATGTACGGCGGATTTATACCGGAATCATCGAAAACAGAGTTAGCAGCAAAATTTGCCGCAAGTAGATCTGCCTTCGCTTTGATGTCCGTTACAGGGTTTCCTTGGTTATCCATTAATGGTGGAATAGAAGATTTGATAAAGTTATTGCCAACCTCTCGGATAAAATTCCAACACGATCGGCTGCCTTTTGTGGTTCGTAAAATTTTACGCTTAGCATTAGAATTGAAAAGAAATTTAGCTTTTTTAAATATACTATGACAGTTGTTTCTAGCCCTGATATAAAGAGATCGACTGCTGGGAGATTTATCACTCTGGTATTTGTCAAACGCCAACATTTTGTTGATTTTAGCTATAGAACATTCATCAGAAAACCAGGATTTGGACCCATTTTTTTTTTCACAATACTGGTTGGAATAAAAATGTTCATTCCCAGTAGAATAATGAACGTGATCAACGCTGTTGCTTGGTTAACATTTTTATTCTGTAGAAATAAACGCCAATCGATTTCGTTATAAAATTTGTTCAATTTCTGCCAATTGCATCTATTGTAATGCCAAACCTTTCGAGGAGGGGATAATTTTGTGATAGGCGCTCGAGAACTTATTTCAAAATAGGCAGAAACCACACAGTGATCTGATCTGCCAAGAGGAGCATCAACTGAGCAGGTATATTTAGCAGAATGAGTTGTCATGAAAAGGTCAAGTAGATTAGAAGAATGGCTAGCAATATTTGGAATATGGGTTGGTTGGCCTATCTACTAGTTGTGTAAGCTGATTGAAATTAGCAAGAAATTTAGCATATTGACCTTCTAATGATGTTTTGGTTGAGAAACGGAGCCAATCTTTGTGGTGGACGTTGAAATCACCTGCTAATATAATTTCTGCATTAGGTGCTGTGGTGAAGATGACATCGATTGTGTCTGTAAGAGAATTAAATGCGTCTAAGGTTTGGTTATGGTGGTAATTAGGACTGCGGTATAAATAACATAGATACATGTCATGTTTATCTACGGTGATTTTAAGCCAGATAAAGCAGAATTCAAAAATACTACTTGTTTCATATTGAAGGAGCCTTGTATATTTAACATCATTGCGTATATATATCATTACACCACGGTGTTCAAAAAGTGCAAATTCAGGAGAATAATTGTTACAGCTGAATCTTGCATCAATATTTGAAACTTGAGTTTCGCCTAGCGCAAGTAAATGCGGTTTCTTTTGATTGAGATAATATTGAATGCTAAGAAAGTTTTTTGAAAGGCCCCGTATGTTAGTGGCATCGATTACGAAGTTGGAGTATGGTATAGGCATTGTACTGAAATTAATAATGGTTAAATTAAAAGTTAATAGGGAGGATACTAAAAATAATAAGACCAGAAGAGTAACACATAGAGTAACACAAACATAGGCTGCAAAGATAAGATTGGCATAGGCCATAAAAAATTTTGCAGTTCTGTGAGTTCTCACTATCCCACCGGCAGTGGTAGAAAACAAAACAAGGAAAAATCGTAACTGAAAGTTATTGTTGAAAAGAGTTTATTGATTGAATTGCATGTAACGTATTAATTGTAAATATGAAATGTTAAATTACTCTACAGTCTACATTGATGTAAACAGAATTTAATCAATAAAAATTTTGAAAAAGAAGAGAGAAAAACAGAAAAGACAACTGTACTATGGAAATATTATGTGAATTGTATATTGCAGGTATGCGTATATAAATATAGTAGGAGATGGACTAAAATGATTACCGTTAACATTTCACTTTTTATAAATAAACTGATTTTTGGTTTTGTTAAAAAATAATTATGATTTTTAAGCTTTAACACAAACACAAATTTAAAAATGCACGGAACACTTTTTAGGACAACACTAAACTAATAATTTAATACAACACTAAACTAACAATTTACTACAACATAAGGTTGTACTCGTCAAAAACTTAACAAATTTAAGACAACAAAAGGTTGTACTCGTCTAGTAAATAAAATAAACATTAAACAGCAGTTAAAATGAATTAAAATTAAAATCAACAACCGACCGGTACGGGTGGATAAATGCAACATAAATAGTTATTTTTAAAAGTTGTTTTTTTAATTACGTAATATCAAACAACTTTAGATCATTTCAAAATATTATCTGATCGTATACAGTATTCCACTGTATATATAATTCGTATTTTAGTATATAACTTCACGTGTTATTTTCCCCTCAAATCACTTAATTTGTTGTTATATGTCTGTGTATAATCAATTGTTTTTTTCTTTACTTTTCTTTCTATGTGGAACGAATATTTCTTGTTTTAAATAAAAATCAAAATAAAGTAAATTGATAAAGTGCAGAAGCGTTGATACTGAATTATTAATAGGGTCAATAATTGATTATATTTTGAAGGAGTTTTTGTTTCTTTTGTTTGGTAGTATTTAGATGGTTTTTCTCTGTCTGTTTTATTTGTTTTATTTATATACTCGGTAGATTTGCAATGTATGAGTAAACATTTTTGCTGTTTGAAAAATTCAAATGAAAAATGGAAAAATTTTTTTACGGCAAATCATAGTTATAAAAAAAAATTTAACTATAGTGTTGTAACCCAAGAAAGAAAAATATGGACGGGCTGAAATCTCACAGCTCTGAGATATCAAGACTTCGGTCTGGGTTAAGGATTTTGATATAGTTTTCGGCAAAAAACTTTTATGAGGACATGGTTTTAAGTTTTGGGCCGCGATGTATATCAAACATAACTGTTTGTTAAAGTACAAGTATTTTTTTTATCTCTGTTTAGAAATTTATTACAAAATTAACATGAAACATCAATACGTTGCCGGAAAATTATAACAGATCATAAATTAACATAATTTAGTGAAAAGATGATATATATAGAGTATACTCAGCAAACTACTCAAAAACCTCTCTATTTAGCGTTTCGAGAAAATATTACAAAATCACAAATTCATATTTCTTTCAAAATTCGAAAAATATTGTAAAATAAAAAATTCAAACTTTTTTCAATCAAAATTGTAAAAATATTTCAAAAATTATTACAAAATCATAGATTAAAACTTTTTTCAAAAATTCTAAAAATATTGCAAAAATTATAACAAAATCAAAAATTGTAACTTTTTCCAAAATTATAAAAATGATAATAAAATCAAATTTTTCAAAAATCCGAAAATATTACAAAAATTCTTACAAAATCAAAAATTGAAACATTTTTCAAAATTCCCAAAATATGTACATGTAAAATTCAAAAATTCTATTTTTTTTTTCAAAATTCTAAAAATATTCCAAAAATTAGAATAAAATGAAATCTCCTTAAAAATCCAAAAATTCAAACTTTTTCAAAACTAAAAATATTGCAAAAATTATAACAATATCAAAAATTGATATTTCCAAAAATTCTTAAAAATTCAAAAATTGAAACTTTTTCAAAATTCTAAAAATATATATAAAATTAAAAAAAATTTTATTTCAAAATTCTAAAAATATTCAAAAATTGGAATAACATCAAATATTTAAACCTTTTCTAAGTTCTAATAATATTCCAAAAATTCTTAAAAATCCAAAAATTCAAAATTTTTCCAAAACTCTAAAAATATTGCAAAAATTATAACAATATCAAAAATTGAAACTTTTTCTAAAATTATAATAAAATCAAAAATTTAAAATTTTTCAAAATTCTAAAAATATTCCAAAGTTCTTACAAAATCAAAAATTGAAACTTTTTCAAAATTCCAAAAATATTTCAATAACTATAATAAATTCAAAAATGTCCATGTCCATGTCCCATTTCATTTTCAATTACATTTTCAGCAAACTATTCAAAAACCTTACATTTAGCGATTCGAGAAAATATTACAAAATCACAAATTCAAAATTCAAATCCAAAATTTCAAAATTCCAAAAATATTGTAAAAATTATAATAAAATCAAACTTTTTTCAAAATTCTAAAAATATTCCAAAAATTATTACAAAATCAAAAATTGAATCTTTTTCAAAATTCCAAAAATTATAATAAAATAAAAAATTTTAAACTTTTCAAAATACCAAAAATATTACAAACATTCTTACAAAATCAAAAATCTAAACTTTTCCCAAAATTCTAAAAATATTGCAAAAATTATTACTAAATCAAAAATACAAACTTTTTTCAAAATTCCAAAAATATTTCAAAAACTATAACAAATTCAAAAATTTCCATGTCCAATTTCATTTTCAATTACATTTACGTCATAAAAACAGCTACATCTTTTCTCCAAAAAATTGGCTAAAAAAATAAATGAAATCACTTGTTGACACGCATATATTTAACAAACTTATAATGCCATAATTCTCTATAATAATAATAAAATTTCATTTCAAACAAATAATTAATTTAATTTTTTTCCAAAAAATTGGGTTAAAAAATAAATAAAAATCTTTCTTATGACACACTTGACAAAATTTTTTTGACAAACTTATAATGCAATAATCTAGATTTTGGTCTCACATACCAATCCCGACCATCAAGATTTCTCCAAATTCAATGTTCCTACTCGCAATCACTTAAAATGAAAGTTTTTTTAGCAAAAAATATGCAAATTTCCTTGTTTTGACACACTTGATGATTTTTTGACAAACTTCTGGTGTGATCGACCACATCGTCCTTACGGCTCTTCCCATTGAGTATACCTATTTTTAGAAAATTTTTCAAATCCGTCCAGCGGTTTTCTAGATTTCGTAGGTTGTGACGGCCGGCAGACAGACATACATTTTTTTTTTGCTTTTTTAGAATCAGTAGGTTTTAAAACGTCGAGAAATGCCAAAAAAAGTGGGGGTAAGAATTTCACTTTTAGGTCATAAATGTAATACTTAGGTCTTTCAGACCGTAGTAACTATTAAATTATTTAGAATATAGAATGATAAAACAGTTGTTTATATTATCATAATATAAAGTGTTTGCACTTTATGTATTTTGCTTCAATGACAGTTTAAATCCAATACAAAAAAAATTTAATGAAAAATATTTTATACGAGAGTCAATAAAAACGATTAACCTGCGTTTCCAATTTTTTGTGTAAAGTATTGTCTGTTTAATGCACTCCCATGATTTCATGTGAAGCGAATAATTGATGGTTTATGGTAATAACTATTCATTACTAACATATTTATGAGGACTAGGAGGGCCTGGCGTGCTTCGCTACGCTTGTAAATAAAGTTTTTGCGTAGACATTTTGTTGACGTAGAAGCAATGATTTCAAAAAGTGGTAATGAGAAATACTAGCATATAATTTTTAATTTTTCTTTTTAAATATTTGAATGAAAAATAATCAGAACTCTAGCTGATCAGTTCGGATATATGACAAATTATCGATCAAATAAGTTAGAGATCAAATAAGCTTACTTTAAAACTTACATTACATAAATCTGCAAATAATTGCGAAATTTCAAACCTTTAAACTGAACATTTCTTTGGAATTAATGATTTGTAAAATAAATTTTTGATCAAACTGATTAGCCTCATAAGCAGAAAAGTGAAATTGATAGTTTTTTGTTGTCAAAAAAAAATAAATTATGATGTAACATATCATGTCAAAAAGTTCATATACAATTGTTGTATACAAAAACAAAAATAATATTTCGATCATATAAAACCTATAAAACAAAGAAAAATAATACGTTCATCCACTACCAAAGCAATGCATAAACTAAATGAGAAAAAATAAATACAAAAAAAGGAAATAAAGTTTTAAGTTTCGTTTGTTGTTTCGTGTTTTTTTTACATACGAATATAAGGAGTTCTTAAAGTAATTCAATATGATTAAAATTTGTGTATTAATTTGTATTAATTTGTGTATATTTATATTTGGACCTTTAAGGAAATATTTTATTCAAACGTATTAGGCTTTTAAATTTATATGTAACATTTATTATTTCTTTTATTTGTTTTGAGAAATGAGAATATAAATATGCAAATTGTAAACAGTACCACCCAGTAGAATATTTTTACTTGTAGGTAAACTTATAATGTATGTATATATATAAATATAAAAAGTTTTTCGTTTTTGTGAAAAAAATATATACTTGGGCAATTCCATTTGATATTGTATAGCGGGGGGGGGGGGGCCGTTAAATTCAAAAATACATTTTAATTCGTCTATAATTTTTTTATTTATGATTCGAAAAGTCACAAAAATCTTTAAAATCTAAGTTACACTAATATCAGTTAACAGTGAAAATTTGAAATGAATCAAAATTCGAATAAAAAAGCCTTAGGCTGTACAAAGTTTTTTTTAGCGTATTAATATATAAGATTCTTGAATCATCAATTTATCACACCAACAAAAATTAAGATAAATATTATTACCAAGAAATAATCTTATTAGAAATTATGAAGAAGTAAATTCAATAAGTCATCACATAATAAACAATTGATGAAGTACGTAATTGAAATCAAACATAATTTTGGAATACACCAATCGTTTTGTTAAGTTAAGTCTTTTTTCGATATATATATTTTCTTTCATATTTTCTTTTTCTTATATATATTTACCTATTTGTGTTTCCTTATTTATTCTATGGAAATGAATTATTAAATTTGTTTTATTATAAATAGAGATTTTTCCCAGGCCGAAAGCCATGTTGATATTTTTTAAAAGTCCGGTATAAACAGAAAACCGGTTTATAACACTATTTTATAACACAATCGTCGTAAAGCCATGTGTTTAAAAATTTGTAAATCATTAATTACGTATTAGGATTTATCGCAGTTCACAATAATTCTTTCACGTTTTTCTACATTCCTTTGAATTGAAATTACACAATTCGATACACGTAATTCCCAAAATCTCCTTCTGGATGCGATCACTAATTAGTAAGTAAAAACTACCAGGTTTTATTAAGTATTCAAAACCGCTTTTGTTTCACAACAGCAGGAGAACAATTCTGTTAACATTATTTTTTAATTAATATTCAACAGCTTCAAAAACCCCAACGAATGATTGTAAAAACTTCCAGTCCGCGGCGTCCAAAATAAAACTGAAAATTTCTATTAAATAACACTTTATTCACAATTAAAAATAGCTTTACTTCTATTTACACGGTTTTATGTTCACGATACAACGTTTCGATTACAATTAATTAAGTGGCTAGAGGCAAATAGAGGTATGAAAAAACAAGTATTTTAAATAATTTTTCTTAATTTGACCTAAATTTGAAAAACAAATATAAATTAGACATAAAGTTATCGTCATATTTGTTGAACCGTATTCATTAAGTGGTGATTTGAGGCGACTATTATAACTTCTTGGATCATCTAAAATTATTAAACAAAAATATTATTTTTAAAATTAATCTAGTGCTCGTTCAGCCTTCAGTTGCTTGAGGTTTAGATAATTCACTTCTCGATTTTCAAGGAAAAATGCCACAGTGAATTGTTTATAAAAATAGAAGATTTTAATAAGAAAAAAAAGAAAAAATGTAGAAACAATAAAAATAGAGAAAATCTTTATATATATCAGGTCCTCGACAGAGTTGTTTGCAATTGAGTTTATTTGAAATTCTTCATTTTTCACCAAAAACGGGAATCTAATGTGAATAATTTTTTTATTTTTACGTCACAAATTTTTATTTTCAAAAATTATTGCATATAATTTTCTTTATTTATACGAACATCACATTTAAAACTAGAACAATAATTAAATCCAATTTTACGGCTTACTTTTTGATTTTCATGAAATCAAAGCAAATGCGTCTATCATATGTGTTATTTTTAAAGGTATTTATATAAAAAAAAATTTACAAGTCCCGACTGACTTGATAATTTGTTTTATACTGTCCTGATCGAACAGAATGCTCGATGTTTTATTAGCGAGAATTTTGTATTTTCGTTTCTCTTCAAATATACATTGATCACGCTTACGCCTTATAATTATTCAGAATTTCAATCACATAATCGCAAAATACAGATACAGTTGAATGAGAAAAAACGAAAAAAAAATCATGATAATTTTTTTCTCTATCAAAAAACCATCTATCCTTGCGCTATTTTTAATCATATCCTAAACAAACAAAACACATACTAACACGACAATCAACATCTGCAATTTCACTTTTAATAAATTCTGAACAACCGCAAACTCATTTACATTGGATACTTTGATAAAAGTGGCATATTGTTTAATGATATATATGAGAGCTAATTTTTATTATTGAGGCAGGTCAAAAATAAATAATAATTTGTTTACGGAGTTTATTTGATTTAATTTTTTTATTTTAATATAGAGTAAAAATTAAAATAGAACTATGAACTGATTTCATTAGATGTTTGAATCGAAACAGGGCCAATCGCTAAATTTGATGCAATGACCTTTGCTTTAATATTTATAAATTTTCCATTGTTTGAGTCAAGCTTTGATACAAATTATTTAAAAGAATTTCTCTCCCCCAATTCGTTATCACCGCACATATAATATTTTGTAGTCAGCCTACTGTACACAATCATAGTTTTCGAATAATTTATTGAGCCATATGTTTCTGTAGCCCTCTTTTTAAACAACTTGACAGTCCAATGGAGGTTTCAAGGAAAATGATGCCAACATCATCAGCGAACGTGATCATCTTCAATGAGTTTATTTACAGGGCTACGTAACTCGGTAATTTTTTTTGACGACACAAATATTTTAACCATGATGAACTATGGTGAGAATTTCCATGTTGCTCTTGATATTTCCATGACAGTAAACAAATTAAAACCTTATATATTTGCAAATTAAGATGCTATGGATTTCACGAGCGACTAATGCTGGGCAAATATTGATGGTGTCTCATTGAATGGCTTTCAATTAATGCAGAAGTTTGTCAAGGTTTCATTTTGTCACCAATTCTATTTTTTATTTATATTAATAATTTGTTTAATTCCACAGTATATCCTATCCATAGTTTTTTGATGATAGCACGCTTCACTTGTCACTTTAAATCCTTAATCTACATCGGCTAATCTAGTTGGCCTAGTAGGCCCATGAATCCATAAAAAGTTGAAAATTAGTATGTCAATCTTCCGACATTTTTCCAAGTTCATCCTTGATTAAAAAAGTACGTTTTTGGCAACCCGACGGTAACACAATCCATATTATTTTTCACCGATTGTTCACCAAAAAAGATTGATTTTGGCTACTGGAATGTATTTGTTATTATGTGTTCTGCAAAGAAGAATTATTCCTCTTTATTGTCAAGAGGCATGACTTCTGTTCTCCAAATTCTCTGAACAAGCTCAAATAATATTGAGGATAACTCTCACCAGCATGTGCAATCATTTCGCTTATTATAACGTCGACACCTAGTGTGGTTCTCTATTACTTTCATTTTATAAGATTAAGCACTGACTTCAGAACTATCTTGGATCATTTTGTTTTTATAGTTTTAAATACGCGCAATGATACACTTAATTTAACATTTGGCAGAGTATCGCCATATCTATTTAAATTTTTTATCTTGGTTTCGAATATGTGTGTGATCAAAAAAACTGCCAAGTTTATAGATAATGACGAATCAATACTTACCGTTTATCAACATAAAAGCCTACAAGATATACTTTAGCCAAGGAAGACAGATAATGGCGAATGAAGGACCCATTACAGTTTTTAAATCAAAAATCCTCTGAGAAAACCAACTTTCAAAGGTTGTATTTGTGAAAACTGTGCATTCATGATAATTGATTCATTACTAGGAACATTTGAGGACTTGCGTGTCTTGATATTTAAATTTCGACTAACTGCAGTCTGTGAGTTCGATTATGCCTTTCCTCAGCCCATCATAAATGCTGAATTGCACGCAAAAGTTTCACAAGATAGCGGGTTCAAATGAGCAAAGAACAGAGACTCTGTCGACCCCAAAAGTCGAAGGAACCAAGACCATCTCACATACCACATCAAATATAAGTATAACATTTAAAAATTAAAATGTTTCACCCACTCCCATTATTTGAATTTGATTCAACACTTCATGCTTCCTCCACATAACATATAGCTCCACATAATAATTAATCTAATAAAATCACCAATCGTTGCGCCAATGGTACAGGCGAATGTTGAAAATGAATAACAAATCAATATAATAGTAGTTGATGCGCCAATGCCGTAACATTAACACAATACCACAAAAAAAAGGAAAATATTTTTTGTTTATATACCGATTGAATATCTATTTTATTCCATAAATTTTACGTACCGAGTACCATTATTGATTATTTTCACGGAACTGACAGCTTTGTACACTCGTACAAGTATATGTGAAAAAAATTTAATGAAAACGCAAGCGAAAAAAATGTGACAAAAAAACCCATTCAACTAATTGTTCAATTAGAAGAGAACGAGGTAAAATAAATTTCAACACTGATAAAATTATTTCTGTGGCAACTGCTTCGTAACATATTTGCTGCAACGGGTTGGGTTGGCTTGGGTTGAATAGTTCCGGTGGGCTGAATAGTTCCGGTGGGCTGACGAGAAATTAGAGGAATTTAAAAATTAATAAGTAAACCGACAAGTTGTAAGTCCAGAGGTAGAATCTCCTAATATGAGATGCTGATATTCGAAACGAATAAATATTAATATAAATATTTTGCTTCACGTAAATTTTTGAACAGAAGCTACAAATCTACCTAGGGACCTACAGTCGTCTTCAAGGAGTTTAAATAATGAGCGCAATACAAAATACAAATTCGGCATTAAATTTACAGCCATTCATGTATATAAAAGAAAATGTTCTCTCCCATTCGAACCTTTCTAAAATTTTTTTTTACTTTGACAAACAATTGAATCAGTGTATCAGCCTTTTTTATTCTAACACATTCATAAAACAAACAAGAAATTATACAAACGACTAATTTTTCTGTTACACATACTTAAAGTATTAAACCACTAGAAAAGCAAAACAAAAAAATTGAGAATAAAATTGTCTTCTGGTATAAGGGCAAAAAAAATTTAACATAACGTCAAATTTCCTCATGAAACTGAAGAAAAATGGTGATTGAATAAAAAGAAAATTTATTACAATAAGACATTTTTCTTACGACATTAACCATAAAACTTTATTCACAATCATTAACGTGCAGCTACAACTATAATTTAGTACAACCCTACATATGTAGAATTATATGTGGTTTCATTTTCTTATTACTTTCTTTATTGTTTAACAGTTTTGCTTTTTAAAGTATTCATTTATACGCTTATATAAGCTTACATATAGAAAGCTTTTTTGGGTTTTTTTATGTTCCACACAAAAAATCAATATGGTTTTTTATTAAATGATTTTTCTGTTATAATTTTATTTTGTTTTATTGTGTCAGCCAGCTTTCATGACGGTTCATAAATGTTGGATTTTTTTTAAGTATAGTGTGTAATCGTGTTAGTTGTGTTTATAAAGTGGATAATAGCCGGCAAAAAAATGTTTGGGTTTTGGATTGTCAAGCTACATCATGCTTAAATATGATTGATTTCCTTAACTTTTGTGTTGTAATGTATTTTTTCTAAAGATTACAAAACACTATATTTGGTCTTTTTCTAAATTTGTGATAGCAATTGCGTGCTAATAAAACTGGAGAGAATAATGGCTCAAGTTATGATGTTCTTCTCAATCAATAATATCTCTTCTAATGTAACTGAAAATTTTTTTTAAAAACACTTCTGTTAATTTTATTATTTATACTATGCAAAAATTCAAATAATATAAATTGAACAAACACCTTAAAATTGTATAACAAATAAAATTTTCACACAGTCGCAACATATGTAACATTTGCATGTCAACAAAAAAGTTTAGACTAAACACTGCATTTGCAAAAATTCATTTTATTAAATAATCTCACTGTTTTGCATGTACGCACTATATGTCCATCCTACAAGATCCATCTGTTGTAAAGCATATAAACACAAAACAAAACTTTTGTTTTTCATATTAATCGATATTAATCGATTATATATTCGATTTTTTTTTATAATTGCAATTCGGAAATAATGTAATACCGTAAATTTCTCTGATCAACATTATTTTCAACTCTGCAGAAGAGACAAGCCGTTCTCAAAGTGCTAAAATATATGTATATATTTAATTAGTGAAAACACAAATTTAGTATAATTTGTGAAATTTTATAAAAAAAAATAGTGAATTGCAAACTATTCGAGGTACGTAGTGTATAGAATTCATAATTACTTGTGATTAAATCTGTCTTTAACGTATTTGTGTATGTAGTTTATTCTAATATTCAATTTCTAATTTCGTTGGTCTAGAAGCACACGCGGATAGCACAAACGGCCATTGTACGCTCAAAATAGGAGCTAAACAAAATATTGTAAGTCATAAAAGCATTTAATATATACTTTGTTCTGCGATAATTTACAGAGCAAGAAAATTAAAATAATTAATAAAACGCGGTGCTTCTCGTTAGTTACTACCACGCTAAGTATTTAACTTATAGTTCTGAGGTGTTAAAGTTCCGGTTACACTTGTTTTCGGTCAATAAAACTATATGAAAAGGAAATCTAGAAACAAAATCAAATTCAAAGTTAATGCAAGCTGTTCCTATTTTGTGTTTAAATTATTATTAAAATTATAAATAGCTATAAATAAAAATTAAAATAAAATTAGTAGATTTAAAATAGATAGTTCAAACCATGGTTTTAGAAGAAAGTTGTAATGCGTTACAGACTGTAAATTATTTATTTATACCTTTTTGTTTGTTGTAATGTTAATTGATATCATGTATTTATTGTAGCATCTTAATTATTGAAAAAATAGAAAGATTAATTTATTTATTGTTTGTGTTTGTATAAATTTACATATGATTTTTAAACATAGGTATCAATAAAGGCAATGCTAATATAGGTAACAATTAATTTACAAAATTCAGTTATTAGGTTACATAAAATTTTTTTTGAATTTGCATGCAATTCTATATTAATATTTGTATCTCTAGGTATCATAAAATTTCAAATATATATACATATACCAGAATTTAGTGCATACGCTTAATTTTTGTTTTGTTTTGCTTAACGGATGGATCGTGTAAACTGTATACATAATTTTTTTAATGTTTTTGTTTGAAACCAGTTCGTCTATAATTTAATAAAAGTGTTAAAGTGAAATTAAATATGTGTCAATAGTAGTCAGAATTATGTGATTTGAGTGTCTCTCAGCTCCATTGCAAACAAGGGATTTCCTCTATTACTGGGGAAATCAAATTCGGTTCTGGGTGGGTTTGAGTAGATGATCAGTAACATCAGATCATTCGGATAACTGGACGTTATCAAAGTAGGAAGGTGGAAACGGTACTTTAATGTAATATTTAACAGTTGTTTGTTGAATCAGTTTGTTTTTATAAAATAGTTTTGTGCTTTAAATAGAATCGAATCAAATATTTTTGTTTAAAAGTAGCTTTTAAAAATATCCCAAACCGCAGCACTTTCATGCTCCAAATTGAATGGTGGAAGATCCAGACCCAGCGGCTGTCACCTAGTCGGGAAATGTGCTGCCCACCATATGTTTCAATTGGAGATTTCTGTTAACTTTGTGAGGTTAGATGCAGTGTTTAAATTAAGATCACATCATATATGATGAAGATTACTGTTAAGGTATTATACCAGAAATTCACAACGTTACAGTGGCGCCCAAAGTTATGGCTAGTTTTAGCTTAAAAGCTGCTTCTTAATTTTCAAAAATTTATGTTGAATAATTTTTTCACATGTTAATTCGTTTAAATTTTTTCTTTGAAAATTAAAAGGGAGTTCAATTCTTATTAGTTTTTTTTCGTAGTTAATTTTGGTTTTTGCGTTGCTATTTCCATTTTGATGTATTAAAATGTTTGAAGGATGCAATTCCTTTCATTAGAGTTAGCGATGCTGTATAACCTAGACCTTTTTTTTAATTCAGTAGAGTATATATACCTTGTAGTGCTCCACATTAATTTATCACCAATAGGTTTCGGAGTATTATTGTTGGAACGGGTACAAGAGTTTTATTTCTGTTAACAGTCTTTTAGTAACCCCTTTCAGCGAAATGCATTCCACTGTTGAGTGTTTGCGACTTTTCGCTGTTTGATTGCATTCGCTTTTAATAGGAGTTATAATATATATCCCTTTTGTTTCGAAGATAACTTCAAATATCTATAGAATATTCCACGCCGTTATACCGTTCTGTTAACGTTTAGTTATTCCTTTATAATGGAAGTGGAGATAGCTTGAATCACATATCAAATGAATTATATTTACCAGCCAATCACATCTAATTTTTTGTTTGTTTAGTTTATAGTATACGATTTGGAGTTGGATAGTTATAATCCAAAGCTTGACCTGAGTATCTTGTGGATTATTGGTTATTACATATTATTTTTTTTTCTCCTTTTTTTAACCTATATTGATGTTGTTGATTATTTATTATATATTTATATCGTATTTTTTTCATCCATGCATAAAAATTTTCTTTGTATATATTGCAATAGATACTTCGTACTTATACATATTACTTATACATATTATATATTACGTATGCAGTCTTGATTTTTTTTTGATCAATATTAAATTTTTTTTTTAATGCTTTGCTGAGTATCTTTCGCTGGTAAGGTCCTTAGTTAGCACAAACCTAAAATGGATGCACAATATTTAGATTGTGACGAATTGTCTATAGAATGTCAACTTAGAAATATCGAAGGTCCGATTCCAAAGAAAATGGCATTGTTGAAACAGGCGTTGGCGGAAGAAGCAGTTGGTAAGGCTGAACCTCCAAAGGATCCCCACCGTCAAGCAGCACGTAACCCAAAACGAGAAGTGAACTTTTGTGCAGTAAAGTTAAGAAAAATTCGGATGCGGATAGAGACATCCATGGAGGCTAGTTCTATATCCATGGACTTGAATGAATCGAACGAAATTTTGACGGCACTTATACACGTGAGAAATAGGTTGCAAAGGATAGGTTCCTCAAAGTCTGCCTCAGTCACCGCTGATCGAGTATTAGCATCCTGCAATAAATTTATCGAGTGTATAAATGAGTTGATAAGTAATCACATTACGATACCCGAAGCTGAAAACTCGTTGAGGGAGATCATTATTCCTGACTTAGATGAGGAACATTACCAACAAGACAACAGTATTCGTAGCGAGGGACGTGAAGGATGGGAACCACAAGTGAGTACCGCTAATAATCAAATTCAAGTTGACACTGGTCCTTCAAATGTGGTGAATGCCAGCCATAACAGAAATCAGGGACCAGATAATATTGTTTGCACTGATGACTCAGACGGTGATTTAGTGGAGCCTCAGTTAATCTCCGTTGGAAATTCGAGAGATAGAGCTAGTTCTAGTGTTCAAAAGGGAACGAAAAATGGAAAGCATGTAAGCTTTAATGAAGATAATAATCAACTTGATGAAGTGGTTGAATTAGTATTGCAAAAACTAGGTCTATCCACTTTAAAAATTGACCAAGATTATAGCACATCGATACACCCGGACTTCAACAATAGTAATGTGCAAAGAGCAGGAACTTCAGTACCAAAATACAATCCATATATCCCACCACCACCGACTCAACATCAAACTTCAAGTTATGGTGTATTTGCAAATGCGGATAACAGGAATATAAGACAGGATAATTCTCACAACTCTAAGAGAGACCGGTTGGAAATTCATAAGTGGAATATTTTTTTTTCAGGTGAAACAGGAGGGGTACCAATTGAACGATTTATATATAGGGTCGAAAGTATGGCCTCCTCAAACAGCTTAAGTGTAGAGTCTTTAGTAAATAACGTAAACGTATTGCTTAGAGATAAAGCTCTAGAATGGTACTGGATGTACAGAGAACGTAACCAAAATGCAGGATGGAGACAGCTACGTGAGAGTATGATACATCGATTTCAAGACAGGCGTACCGATGATGATATAAGGCAATCCTTAGAGCGCCGAAAACAAAGAATTAAAGAGCCATTTCTCGATTACTACCACGAGATTTTATCTTTAACACTACCATTGCATGAATCAATGTCCGATCGAGATATTAAAAATTTATTAATTCGAAACATGAGACCTGGCCTACAAGCTGAATTCGCTGGACAAACGTTTACAGATGTTACTTCCCTGGTAAGTCGTGCAGTAGCTGTAGAAGATACGTGGGCAAGAATAGGTTGGATTCCAGAAATGGGCTACCAATCCAGACGTCAAGTTAGTGAAGTTGAAGTGGGTTACAATGGATATGGTATAAACCTAAGGCAAAATGACTTTTCAGAGCCATCAGCATTCCCTAGTTCTGTTTGTGCGGTAGGGTGGAATAGAAATCCAAAACCATCAATTAGTAGTACCTCGTCGGATACCACCACGTGTTGGAATTGTGGACGACCGGGTCATTACTTCAAAAATTGTTCGATTCCCATTGGTCATCAATTCTGTTATGGTTGTGGAGAAAAAAATACTATTAAGTGGCGGTGCAAGTCATGTCAACAACCTAGAATGTCGGGAAACTTCAAAAGGGATTTCAGGAGTCCTGTGGTTCTGAGGTCCCAATCTTACCAAAGCACCATCCCCGAGGTCAATGTGGAGGATGCAGAATCAAACACAGATCCGGAGTTGAATCACATGATAAGACGCGAGAAGAATTTCTAACCAAATCTGAAACATCACAATCAATGATTCACCCCAAATACATTAGAACCAAGCGAAAAGGTTCACCCCTTAACCGTTCCCTTAGGTATTTCAAACTTCGGAAGGACATCAAAAAGGTTATTTCGGAATCATACCTACCAAGAAATGAAGACTTACGACCATATGCTACAATTATGATCAATAACATTCCTTATAAAGGACTACTAGATAGTGGTGCAAGTATATCAGTGCTGGGCTGTGGAGCTGAACAATTTCTCAAAGAGAACCGAATCAAAATGCACAGTTTGCCAGCATATTTATCGACTGCTAGTGGTGAGCAGCAGGCAATTTTAGGTCACGTAATAGTTAGTGTTTCCTATGGTGGAAAAACTAGAAAGATGAGGTTTCATGTTGCTCCGAACTTGACGCAGGCACTATATCTTGGAATTGATTTCTGGGATTTGTTTGGACTAGTACCTTCAATGGTCAATGAGCTTGACTATAAATATATTAAACCAGAGGTTATCGAAAATGAAAACAAACACATCCTGACAAATGAACAGCAATTTATTTTAACAAATATCATAAGTAAATTTCCTTCTTGTGAACGGTTAGGTCTTGGACGAACCCAACTTCTGAGTCATCAGATAGATGTCGGTCAAGCTACCCCGGTAAAACAACGATATTACCCAGTATCTCCTAAAGTACAAGAAGATATGTATCGAGAGTTGGACCGAATGTTATCCTTGAACGTTATTGAGGAAAGTAACAGTTCTTGGTCATCTCCAGTCACATTAGTGAAGAAGGCGAACGGGAAGGTTCGTTTATGTCTCGATGCCAGGCAAGTTAATTCAGTAACAGTGAAAGATGCCTATCCGTTGCCGATTATCGAAGGATTACTAGGTCGCCTTAACAAAACGCGCTATATTAGCACAATCGACCTCAAGGACGCCTTTTGGCAGATTCCTCTCGAGCATTCTTCAAGGGATAAAACTGCCTTCACTGTTCCTGGACGTCCACTCTACCAATTTACGGTCATGCCGTTTGGGTTGTGCAACGCAGCCCAAACGATGTGCCGCTTGATGCATAAGGTTATACCTCACCAGTTGCATGATCGGGTCTTTGTCTACCTCAACGATCTGCTTGTTGTTGCAGAAACATTCGATGAACATGCGACACTCCTATCGGAAGTGGGTAGACTGCTGAAATTTGCAAATCTAACCATAAATGTCGAAAAAAGTAAGTTCGTTTTAAAGGAGACAAAGTACCTTGGTTATGTAATTGGTGAGGGGTGCCTCAGAGTGGATCCTGAGAAAGTTCGTGCCATAGACGAATATCCCCTACCAAAAACACCAAAACAAATTCGAAGGTTCCTTGGAATGACTGGCTGGTACCGACGATTTATTTTTAATTACTCCTCTATAACAGCCCCCATTACAGACCTGTTGAAGAAAGGATCAAAACAAGATTGGGGTGTGGAAGCCCAAAACGCATTTGAGCAATTAAAACAAGCACTAATAACAGCTCCGGTACTTATAAATCCAGATTTTACAAAGCATTTCTATGTGCAATGTGATGCATCTTCTACGGGGATTGGGAGTGTTTTATTTCAAAAGACAGCAGAAGATGAAGAGCACCCCATCGCGTTCATATCTCATAAACTAAACAAAGCTCAAAAAAACTATAGTATCACAGAATTGGAGTGTTTGGCAGCGGTGATGAGTGTCAAAAAATTCAGACCTTACATCGAGGGCTACCCGTTTACAATTATTACTGACCATTCTAGCCTGCGATGGCTGATGGAGCAAAAAGAATTATCTGGAAGGCTAGCTAGATGGTCCATGAAGCTGCAATCTTTCGATTTCAAAATTGAATATAGAAAGGGAACTCTAAATGTTGTCCCAGATAGTCTGTCCAGGGTAAATATTGAAGCAATTGAGACTGATGATGCAATTTTACACGTACGGTTGGATTCCAACGCATTCACAGATTCAGAATACTTGGACAAGATATTTGCCGTGGAACAGAATAAAACAGCTACAAGCTCACTCAAAGTGATTAATGGAAAGATTTATGTTCAGACAGGGCAGGATTCAGCGACTGATATACCGGTGTGGAAGCTAGTAGTACCTGAGTCACTAACAAAAACACTTATTGAGCAAGCCCATAACCCACCATCTGCTGCACACCAAGGCGTTGCAAAGACAACGGAACTCTTAAGACGTTACTACTTTTGGCCGTCCATGATTTCCCAAATCAAGGATTACATCAACAGTTGTTATATCTGCAAATGTAGTAAAGCAGTAAATTTCTCAACAAGACCAGAAATGGGCAAGCAAATTCATGTTTTTAGACCATTCCAGAGAATTTTCATCGATTTTCTGGGACCATACCCAAGAACTAAAAATGGGTATACACACTTGTTTATCGTGCTTGATCAGTACAGTCGTTTTCCTCTTTTGTACGCCTTTAGGTCTGCGGCTGCTTCAAAAGTTATCGAATGTCTAGAGAATAAAGTCTTTCACCTTTTCGGAGTACCAGAGGCGATACTCTCCGATAATGGACCGCAATTTATCTCAGTTACCTTCAAAGAGTTGATGTTAAAATATGGTGTACGGCACGAGTTAACACCAATGTACTCACCACAAGCCAATACTTCTGAGAGGGTTAATAGATCTGTGCTATCAGCGGTCAGAGCATACATCAAGGATGACCATCAGTCATGGGATGTACACCTGGATGAAATCGCTGGAGCTCTACGGAATGCCGTCCATATGACAACGAGTTTTTCTCCACATTATTTGGTTTTTGGACAGCACAAGATCCTGCATGGTTCAACGTATGGGATATTGAAGGATCTGGAATGTCTTCGCGATAATCAACTATATATATCTAATGAAGCAGACCGCTTGACATTGACTCAAGCTGTTGTATTAAATCAGCTAAGGAAAGCGCATAATCAACACAGCACACAATATAATCTTCGAGCAAGGTTGAGAAATTTTACAGCAGGTGAAAAAGTTTTTGTTCGTAATTTCGTCCAAAGCAATGCTTCAAAGAATTTCTCTGCGAAATTGGCAATGAAGTTTATACCAGCGTCAATTGCTAGGAAAGTAGGTAACGTTTCATATGAAGTTTTAAACGATTCTGGGAAGTCACTGGGAACATATCACGCGAAGGATATTCGGTAGAGTATAAGCCCGTACCTTGTTTTTTTTACACTTAATTACGCTAGATAAAGAAGAACCATCACTGTTTTTTTTGTAAAGTAATATTCCGATTAGTGCCCGGCGTTTGAGACTTTTCTCATGGGGTGAGTCGTCCCCACGAATGTAACATTTGCATGTCAACAAAAAAGTTTAGACTAAACACTGCATTTGCAAAAATTCATTTTATTAAATAATCTCACTGTTTTGCATGTACGCACTATATGTCCATCCTACAAGATCCATCTGTTGTAAAGCATATAAACACAAAACAAAACTTTTGTTTTTCATATTAATCGATATTAATCGATTATATATTCGATTTTTTTTTATAATTGCAATTCGGAAATAATGTAATACCGTAAATTTCTCTGATCAACATTATTTTCAACTCTGCAGAAGAGACAAGCCGTTCTCAAAGTGCTAAAATATATGTATATATTTAATTAGTGAAAACACAAATTTAGTATAATTTGTGAAATTTTATAAAAAAAAATAGTGAATTGCAAACTATTCGAGGTACGTAGTGTATAGAATTCATAATTACTTGTGATTAAATCTGTCTTTAACGTATTTGTGTATGTAGTTTATTCTAATATTCAATTTCTAATTTCGTTGGTCTAGAAGCACACGCGGATAGCACAAACGGCCATTGTACGCTCAAAATAGGAGCTAAACAAATATTGTAAGTCATAAAAGCATTTAATATATACTTTGTTCTGCGATAATTTACAGAGCAAGAAAATTAAAATAATTAATAAAACGCGGTGCTTCTCGTTAGTTACTACCACGCTAAGTATTTAACTTATAGTTCTGAGGTGTTAAAGTTCCGGTTACACTTGTTTTCGGTCAATAAAACTATATGAAAAGGAAATCTAGAAACAAAATCAAATTCAAAGTTAATGCAAGCTGTTCCTATTTTGTGTTTAAAATTATTATTAAAATTATAAATAGCTATAAATAAAAATTAAAATAAAATTAGTAGATTTAAAATAGATAGTTCAAACCATGGTTTTAGAAGAAAGTTGTAATGCGTTACAGACTGTAAATTATTTATTTATACCTTTTTGTTTGTTGTAATGTTAATTGATATCATGTATTTATTGTAGCATCTTAATTATTGAAAAAATAGAAAGATTAATTTATTTATTGTTTGTGTTTGTATAAATTTACATATGATTTTTAAACATAGGTATCAATAAAGGCAATGCTAATATAGGTAACAATTAATTTACAAAATTCAGTTATTAGGTTACATAAAATTTTTTTTGAATTTGCATGCAATTCTATATTAATATTTGTATCTCTAGGTATCATAAAATTTCAAATATATATACATATACCAGAATTTAGTGCATACGCTTAATTTTTGTTTTGTTTTGCTTAACGGATGGATCGTGGTAAACTGTATACATAATTTTTTTAATGTTTTTGTTTGAAACCAGTTCGTCTATAATTTAATAAAAGTGTTAAAGTGAAATTAAATATGTGTCAATAGTAGTCAGAATTATGTGATTTGAGTGTCTCTCAGCTCCATTGCAAACAAGGGATTTCCTCTATTACTGGGGAAATCAAATTCGGTTCTGGGTGGGTTTGAGTAGATGATCAGTAACATCAGATCATTCGGATAACTGGACGTTATCAAAGTAGGAAGGTGGAAACGGTACTTTAATGTAATATTTAACAGTTGTTTGTTGAATCAGTTTGTTTTTATAAAATAGTTTTGTGCTTTAAATAGAATCGAATCAAATATTTTTGTTTAAAAGTAGCTTTTAAAAATATCCCAAACCGCAGCACTTTCATGCTCCAAATTGAATGGTGGAAGATCCAGACCCAGCGGCTGTCACCTAGTCGGGAAATGTGCTGCCCACCATATGTTTCAATTGGAGATTTCTGTTAACTTTGTGAGGTTAGATGCAGTGTTTAAATTAAGATCACATCATATATGATGAAGATTACTGTTAAGGTATTATACCAGAAATTCACAACGTTACAGATATAAATATTTACAGAAAATATTGTAAATATTTTGTTGAAAATTTGCATATCGTAACAAAGAGGTAAAAAATAGACGGTAAAAAAGTTTCAGATATGAAACTTTTTATCGTTGATTTCGTTTGTGGAAGGGGTAAAATGCTGTTATCAGGTGCATTGTTTTGATATGTATGAGAAATATGTATACAAACCACTATGTTTTCATTAATCAAACAAAATCATCAAGTTCAAATGTGATAAATATTCAATCATTTAAATTAACCTTGAACTTTATTTTAAAATTTGAAATTTCTCTTTCATTTCAGGTAAGGTCACAGTACCAAGTTTTAAACTAGATAAGACACATTTGATGTGTTTGCGAATGTGAATCCGATTGGATGTGTGAACATTGTAAGTATTTATTACGAATATGAATATGATGCATATTAAGGGTTGCCTTAACTTTGAACCTAATACAGCCAAATCCAGTATTGAGTGAAAAAAATATTGACCTGATTATTCGTGTAGGAGGGACCATGAATGGAGCACAGTTTACGAAAATGTATTTTTGCAAGCTCTCTCTCTCTCTCTCTCTCCTCTCTCTCTCTCTCTCTCTCTCTCTCTCTCTCTCTCCTCTCTCTCTCTCCTCTCTCTCTCTCTCTCTCTCTCTCTCTCTCTCTCTCTCTCTCTCTCTCTCTCTCTCTCTCTCTCTCTCTCTCTCTCTCTCTCTCTCTCTCTCTCTCTTTCTCTCTCTCTTCGTGTTTAGCATAAAAATAATATTTGATTCTGTTGTGAAACAGGCTAGGAAACATCCAAACCTCCTTGAAACCAGCAAATATCTCCCTTCAATCCAGAAATTTAGACTGTTATCATTGTTAAGGCTGCAATGGTTATGGATATCCCGACATCATGGATAAAATGATACCGCGATGCATTCGATTACAATACTTATATAAAAAATTAAATAAATTTCTGAAATATTGATAATTTAATTTTTTTCGTAATTTTTCGTGTCGAAAAAAAGAAATAAATTTTCTACCTATGTATCAAGGTTTTATAGAATCAACGGCTTTGTAAAGGTTTTTAGCGAAAATTATAATTCTCCTTTGATTACAATTACTAAATCGTTCACTTTAATGTACTTCAAAAAATTTTTTTTGTTAAGAAACAGTAATCTTGTTAACTCTACGGACCCTAAAAAGGCCATAAAGTAATAATTTTACTGCCGCTTGCTATATTGTTAATCTGTTAAAAATATTTGTTTTTAATGCTTTTATCAAAAAAAAAAAAATTATTTTCTAGCGAACCATGACAAATAATTTATTTTTTCGGCAAACGGCTGCAAAATTTAACCTTTACTCTCCCGCCTGGGAGAAGGCTAAAGTCTTACTTTTTTACATATAACGCCATTTTTCATGTTTTACGGCGGCAGTAAAGTAACTTTTATATTTTTACGGCGGCAGAACAAGTTTCGCCATTTTCTCCATATTTTTACTGCAAACAAATTGTATAACTATGACAACCAAAAATAACAAATATTTTGATTGGATTATGAAGTTTTGAATTGATAGTTTGCTTTGATAAAAAATTTGATTTTTTATATAATTTATACAAATTAAAATTTTTTTTACTTTTTTGGACCTAATTATGACGATAGTAAATCATATGTGATTTATAAAAATTTTGTTGTATTAATTTCATATTTCATATTTTTGATTTTGATATTTTATTTTGATATTTTAGGTTACAACGACACAAAACAAGAGCTGATCCCAATACATTTATACTGAATTCTAATAATAATTCTGATAATTTATTTGTTTTTGTTATTTCAATTCTATTTTAATTTATTCAATTTCATTTTATTTTATTTATTTTATTCCATTTTATTTTACTTTATTCTATTTTATTTTATTTTATTTTATTTTATTTTATTTTATTTTATATTATTTTTTTTAATATATTTACTTTATAAAAAATTCTCGTCTCCCTGTGGTCGGCCGCCAAACTATAAACGAAACACAAAAAGTTATTTGGCTCCGAATAAATTATACTATTTTTTAGGCAAACGTTTTTCAAATCTTTTATAAATATGAAATATAACATTAATTCATCTTACTATACAAAATTATTGATTCATGTCTTTTACTTATTGAGTTTTATCCATTTAAATTAACGCAGCCATCATGCTGTTTCGAACAAATTCATCATTTCCATTCAAAATGTAATGTCATTTTACAACCGCCGTTAAAATATGGAAACGAAATGCCGTCACTTGCCGCTGCTAAATAATGTAAAACACGGCACTATTTACAGCCGCTTTGATTATACGTTAAAAAACTGAGACTTTAACACTCTCCATAGCATTAGTATAGTTAAGTTTTACAGCCGTTTGACGCCAAAATTAGTTGTTTGAATTAGCAAAGTGTTATTTATCTTAAAAATATTTTTTTCGATAAAATCAAAAATTTCGTTTTATAAGAGAGTGAATTCTTTTTTAGACATAATTAAACATAAATAATTATTATTATGACGTTGTTAAAATTTTGTTATTTTATCTCGCTTTCAACACAACACAGATAAATGATATTAGGAATATTTTTAAATTCAAAACTCCGCCTATTTGTCGAAATTTTTGCCGTTTTCACATGTAAACAATCTTTTTATTTTTATTCTACTATTTTAAGAGAATTATAGTTTGACATAAAGTTGATCAAATGTTTTATGGCCATATATTGAATATTTTGTGTTGTTTTGTTGAAAAACTTTGAAATTGTTTTGAAAGCACTCATTCCTTGATGATGGCACGTTATAGCTTAAGCGAAGAAATGAGACTTCATATAACTATGTGTGGACATTAATCATTGAGAATTGTGACGGCTTGACCCTCGATTCCAGGATCGAGGAATATGCCACTAGCTGGCTTATTAGTAACCCCATTTTAGTTTTGTTCCTGTAAATTTTTTAAAACATTTTGTTAACAAATTTACATTATTATAGTTCCTATTTTAATTTTATTTTATTTATGCTATGATGAAAAATTATATGTGATGGAATTTATTGTTAAGTTAAGCTTTCTTAAAAAAAATAAATAAAAATAAAAGATTTGCGTTCATCAACACCTCAGAACGCATGTTGTTGTGGGCCTTAATAGGTTTCTATGTGTTGTTGTGACATATATATTATAATTCACTACACATTTTATTAAGAAATCGATCGAATCGATCTTTTTATATTACAAAATGTCAAAATCTTCTATAAATGGGCGGAGATTTATTTGTATTTAATATAAAATAGATTGTTGAGACTTCTAACGATGTTGTTTTTATAAGCAATATGTCAATTACAAAAAAAGTTTATAACTGTTTGAGTCACATTCAGGTACCTTATGTATTAATTATTACAATAAATATTTTTACAAAACATTAAGTGACAATTTTTAATTTTGTAAATATTTTTAGCTACCAAAGACTAATATTTATGTCATTTCATAAGAAAAAGATGGAGGGGCTGAAATCTCAAGCTCTGAGATATCAAGACTTCGGTCTGAGTTAAGGATTTTGATATAGTTTTCGGCAAAAAACTTTTATGAGGACATGGTTTTTAGTTTTGGGCAGCGATGTATATCAAACATAACTTTTTGTTAAAGTACATGTATTTTTTATCTCTGTTTAGATATCTATTACTAAACTAACACGAAACATCAATACGTTGTCGGAAAATCATAACAGATCATAAATTAACATAATTTAGTGAGAAGATTATCCAATCAGCAAACTACTCAAAAACCCCTCCATTTAGCGTTTCGAGCAAATATTTCAAAATCCAAAATTCACATTTCTTTCGAAATTCCAAAAATATTGTATAATAATTAAATAAAATCAAAAATTCAAACTTTTTTCAAACAAAATTCTAAAAATATTTCAAAAATTATTACAAAATCAAGGAAATCAAAGTTTTAACTTTTTTCAAAAATTCTAAAAATATTGCAAAAATTATAACAAAATCAAAAATTGTAAACTTTTCCAAAATTATAATAAAATCAAAAATTTTAAATTTTTCAAAATTCTAAACATATTCCAAAAATTCTTACAAAATCAAAAATTAAAACTTTTTTCAAAATTTAAAAATATTGCAAAAATTATTACAAAATCAAAAATACAAATTTCCATGTCACATTTACATCATACAACAGCTAAATTTTTTTTCCAAAAAATTGGCTGAAAAAATAAATGAAATCATTTTTGACATACTTCACAATATTTTTTTGACAAACTTATAATGCAATGAAATTCTCAATAATAATAATATCATTTTCATTTCATACAAATAACTAATTTTACTATTTTCTAAAAAAATAAATGAAAATTATTCTTTTGACACACTTGACAACATTTTTTTGACAAGCTTAAGATGCCACAATTCTCATTATTAATAATAAAATTTTATGTCAAACAAATAATTAATTGTATTTTTTTTCTAAAAAATTGGGTTAAAAAATAAATAAAAATCTTTCTTTTGACACACTTGACAACATTTTTTTGACAAACCTATAATGCAATAATCTAGATTTTGATGTCACATACCAATCCATACCATCAGGATTTCTCCAAATTCAATGTTCCTACTCGGAATCACTTAAAATGAACGTTTTTTAAGTAAAAAGTATGCAAATTTCTTGTTTTGACACACTTGACGATTTTTTTGACACACTTCCGTCACAGCTATCGAACACATCGTCCTTTCGGCTCTTACCATTGAGTGTACCTATTTTTAGAAATCAAAATTTTTAAAATCCGTCCTGCCGTTTTCTAGATTTCGTCGGTTGTGACGGACGGCCGGCCGGCAGACAGACATACATTTTTTTTTGCTTCATTAGAATCAGAGCTAAAACGTCGAGAATTGCCAAAAAAGTGAGGGTAAGAATTTCACTTTTGGCTCATGAATGTAATACTCAGGTCTTTCAGACCGAAGTAATACCATAATTATAATCTCGATGCATATTTTGTGCCGTACTGTTCAACAGTTTAAATTAAGGTTTAAAAAAATATCTACTTCTTATGTGACTCACCTTTGTCTAATTTTTGTTTGTTAGTATAAATTAAATTTTTGTTTTTGCTTGTTTCATCATCCACGTTCCTATTTCGTGACTCTCGCAACTCCCATAAAATTTGACCACAATGAAATAAATGATTTTCATATTTTGTTTACTCGTAAAAAGTATTTTTTATTCGCCTACTTATTAAAGTGGTACTTTATTACTGTGATTTGCGGTCGTAAAGTGTCACTTTTTAACCATATATTTTGTTGTCAAGTTACGTCCAAAAAAGTAAAAAACATTTGTATTTGTTTAAATTCTATAAAAAACAGAAATTTTTATCAGAGCAACCTTTCGATTCCAAATTTCCTAATCCAATTAAAATATTTGTTATTCTTTGTCGTCATAGTTACTCGATTTGTTTGAAATGAAATAACAAATATATTGGTCAAAGCCTTCTTGTTCAACATACTTTTATTTCAAAATTTATGCAAAATTATAACTTTGATTTAGAATAAACAATTTTTTTTAAATATTTTGCTAGCGGCGAATAAAAAATAGTATATGACGCACGGACGTAGGCTATTTTGGACTTAATGTGGCTCAGCTAGCGCCTCGATTTGCAAACTCCATATACGTCCAAAATCTTTAGCTTTACGTCCTTGCATCATAATGTACTATTAAGAACCAACCGCATAACTTTTTGTTAACACTGCGGACCGTACAAATCTTATACTGAGTATCAAACAGCTAAAAAAGCTCAAATATTATGAAAATGCTTGGAAATCTCTTTCCTTGTTCTTTGCTGGTTAATCGTTCGTATATCAGCATATATTCTGGACAGTTACTTAACTTAAATATAAAACTTAAATCCAGACCAGACATCAACTGTTTTAATTTTCGTCATAGGGTAATTATTTTACCACCCAGTCTGTAGTCTTAAATTTCAGTTTTATTGAAATTGTATCCAGAATTTATTGATATTTATTTTATTATCTGTTAAATGAAAATTTGACTATTTGGATTAAAAGGAAATTTATTTAGGAAACAAACAATATTAAAAAGAAAATGAAAAAGTTTTATTGTTTCAAGATTAAATAGTTTTACGGTTATTTGAGAATATCTATTTATTGAAAAATAATTTATCATTTCCATTGAAGGATTTGTATAAGCTTTTTAGTTTAATTTTGTTGGATTATAAGATTATTTGTAAATTTAATTTGTAGTTAGAAGGTAATATATAAACTAAAGTGTTTTTTTGTAAATCTTTTTGCTAATCTTTTATTTATTTTGAGTTGCAGTTGGAATGTAATTGATGTAAACTAATGTTTTATTCAAATATCCATTATCCATACTTTATTTTTATTAGAACTTGATACCTCTGATAGTTTTTTTTATGATTATCCGATTTAAGAACAATCCAAGTTATAGATGTTTAGTCTATGTTTATGTCATAAACATAAAATGTTATTGATTCTGATTATATATATACAAATTAAAAAAATAAACAGGTTATATTGATTTACTTTGAGTTTCATGTTATTGGACTTGAAAAACACAAACAACATTGATATCAACATTTTTAGACTTGCCTTTATGGTCATTGAAATGAGATTTGCAAATAATTTCTGATGATGTAGACTTGAATTAGTTAGCTTCAGGTTTTCAAATCAATTAATAAATGTTAATAAATTTTAACACGTATAGTGTAAATTGGATATTTCAAATAATGTTTGTTAGTATATTATTGTAAAATTATTATAACATTTGCAAATTAATTATTATTGTTGATTGGAATAATATAATTGACATATCGTCCTTCAATTTTGAGAAAAGTGCAACAAAATATACTTGAAGAACTTCTGTTTTTATGGCGAAGGAGGGAGACAATTAGAAGGGAACAATTCTCTCATAATTGTTTCGCACGTCTACAGCCCGTATGTATGGTTTGATCCGTCAATTTGTGTATGAATGGAAATTTGTGACTCATTCATTAAGTTCGTCTGATTATTGACTTGTATTACTCTAATTTTGTGTTAGTTGATCCAAACAGTGATCCAAGATGAGGTTTATTCGAGTATGGAATTTTCTACTTCTGTAGTAAAAATAAAAAAGGAATAATATCGCCGGCGATGGTTATGGTAGAATACTGACAAATGACTTGCAAATTTGATCTTACCAAAGTGCTTTCCATCACATTTTCCATAGTAGGTAGCATTAAATTATTACTGTCAAACTGATGAGACTATGGTGAGTGACTTTCCTCTAGCTCATTTTTGAGATGAATATCACCTTGACCGGTCGCCATTGTTTTAAAATATGCTCAAGAGTTAGGCTACTTCTGAAAATTAGCAGTGCGATAAAAGCCACTCCTGTCCGGTTTGCTGGAAGGCGGGTTGACTAACACTAAAGGTTTCTATAGTAATTTAGACACTGAATTTAGAGTATTGTTACTATTAAACTGCTTGACTTTATGTTAACTTAATTACTTCCTGCAATTGCACTAATATCGCCAAAAACTGTGTTTTTAGTAGAAAATTCCTGGTTTCCTGAGTGAGGTTTTGATTTCAGTGCCTTCTTTCGATGACACTTAAATCGATAGCTGAGTAGATGTCCTACCACAGAGATAGTTATTTCTTCTCATCAATAATTGTTTTTGTCATTATTCTGACATCTCAAAACTTTCCAACTATTTTATGCTCTCACCAACCGACTTTTGTGCTTTTGGCAAATATTGCAGCTTTGTGGCGAATGAAGACCGTCGTCCTTTCTTGTCACAAATGAATATTTACCTACCCTTAGGTAAGACTGCTTCTATTCGATTAGATGTTCGTCACCGCAGTCGATCTAACAAGGCCACGGTTTGAAATTCATATATTTAAACTTGGCTTTGTGATTCCAGTGTTTCAATTTTAGGTTTGCCATAACTCCTTGGTTCTTAGATAGTTTTCTGCCGGGATTCACTCTACGGGTTTTTATACCATTTAAGCAATGTTTCACTATTGTTTGCGAGGTGCTTGTCCTGTGCTTCATTTTCTTGCAGCGTTGTGGGCTCTCTACTCTGATCTATTATCATTAGGTCTTAAAAGTGGTCCCTTGTGCCATTTATTTTCGCTAACTCGTGGCAATGTGTTTGACGCTGGACTTTCCTGACGGGATGTCTACTGTTACCTGCGGCCATCTCTCACTTGATTTTTAGTTTGTTTATTCGAGCCTCATGTTGGGCGCCATCTTGTAATAAAAGATCTGGTGGTTCGTGAAGGTCCATTTGTTGGTCGAGCACGCAAAACCTACATTAACCCGCTGCAACCTCACGCTGAAGAAAATTTAAGAAAATACCGATTAAACCAATTGAAATACCTCGTGCCATCATTCCCGCCCAGGATCTCCAGAAATGAGATCTGCCATCTCTCCATCCTCCCTTAACTATTTTTACGTTAGCAAATCATATTACCTTAGTTTTACTGCGACATAAAAATTTAATTACTATCCTAATTCGTTTCGAAATTACTAATAACTACTGTCTATTCTAAACTATATGACAGGCTTACTGTCGTTGCAATTAAAGTTGTACCAATCACTCTAATATTCATACTAGGTCATTCAATAAGTCCGTAGGATGACACATAGATGGCGTTACTAGAATTTTTTCCATATGATTTTTATTTAGTACTAACCTTCAAACGATACGTGTATAAATTTGACAGCAATCTGACTATTTATTCGTGAGTTATAGCATTTTGTGTGAAGCAACTTTTGTTTTTGAAAAAAATGGAAAAAAGTGAATTTCGAATTTTAATAAAGCATTGCTTTTTGATGAAAAAAAATACAGTGGAAACCAAACAATGGCTTGATAAACATTATCCAAACTCTGCTCCATCGAGACAAATGGTAGAGAAGTGGATGGCTGAATTTAAATGTGGTCGTACCAGCACAAAAGATGCAGAGCGCAGTGGACGCCCAAATGAGGCTGTTATTCCAGAAAACATAAAAAAAATCCACAAATTGGTTATGAACGATCGCAAATTGAAGGTGCACGAAATAGCTGACATTGTAAAGGTAGCAGATGGTAGTGTTTTTACCATTTTACATGAACATTTGGGTATGCGAAAGCTCTGTGCAAATTGGGTGCCGCGTGAGCTCACAGTCGACCAAAAACAACAACGAATCGATGCTTCGGAGGAGTCTTTGGCACTGTTAAACCGCAATAAAAGGGAATTCTATCGTAGATATGTGACAATGGATGAGACATGGCTTCACAATTACACACCAGAATCCAAAGGACAGTCAGCTGAGTGGACAGCAGTCGACGAACCGAATCCAAAGCGAGCAAAGACGCAACAGTCAACCGGTAAGGTGATGGCGTCTGTATTTTGGGATACGAACGGAATAATATTCATCGACTATCTCCAAAAAGGAACCACCATCAACAGCGAGTATTACTGTGAACTTTTGGATCGATTGAAGGCTGAAATCGCAAAGAAACGGCCACATTTGCAAAAGAAAAAAGTGTTGTTTCACCAAGATAATGCACCGTGTCACAGATCGATGAAAACGATGGCAAAATTGAATGAACTGGGCTTTGAATTGCTTACCCACCCACCATATTCTCCAGATTTAGCCCCCAGCGACTTTTTCCTGTTTTCAGATCTCATGAGAATGCTTGCTGGAAAGAAATTTAAGTCCAATGATGAAGTAATCGCTGAAACTGAGGCCTATTTTGACGAGAAAGAGAAATCGTACTATAAAAGTGGTATAGAAAAGTTGGAAAATCGCTATACTCGTTGTATCGCCCTCGAAGGCAACTATGTTGAATAAAAAAATCGAGTTTTGTCAAAATGTTGTTTTTTTCTTACTTATCCTACGGACTTATTGAACGACCTGTTACCAATATAAGACAAAATCAAACTTACAGTACATAGATTCTGTACAAGATGTATATGCAAGTCGCCGAGGTTCCTCTACGACTCTAAGTCACTCTCATCTCAACTGATAACACTCTGGCCCACTCTCCCAATTCCATCTAAAAAAAACAACTTATTACTAAACCATTTCAATCACGACTGTCTAAAATCTAAAAAAAAATTGCGGCGCTAATTCATAGACTAACTTCACCACAGCTCTGGAAACAAAATGTTCTGGATATATGTGCCCATAATTATGAAAGTGGTCTAAGTCATATATTTCTTGTTTTTAAAAATTTAAAGGTTTGCAAATGATTAAATTAAAAAAACATTTCTATATTATGAAAAATTTTATTTTAGAGCTTTGTTAGTCTTCAATAATGAAAGTTTATTATGCATGTGAAATTTTGTATAAATCTCATTCCGAAATATGCTTTTTACAGTTTGAATTGACTTATACCATTTTCAAAATTAACTTAACGTCGTATAAATAACTTAACGCAAAAGCAAACTTCGAAATTCTAGTGTTATTACTTCGGTCTGAAAGACCTAAGTATTACATTCATGAGCTCAAAGTGAAATTCTTACCCCCACTTTTTTTGACATTTCTCGACGTTTTAGGACCTCCTGATTCTAAAAAAGCAAACAAAAAAAAAATGTATGTCTGTCTGCCGGCCGCCGTCATTACCTACGCTGCAGGGAAAACCGCTGGAGGGATTTCAAAAATTTTTTTTTCTAAAAATAGGTATTCACAAGGGACAGGTCCGAAAGGACGCTGTGTTCGATAGCTGTACCGGAAGTGTGTCAAAAAAATCATTATGTGTGTCAAAAATAGCAAATTATCATATTTTTGGCTTAAAAAACGTTCATTTTAAGTGATTACGAGTAGGAACATTAAATTTGGAGAAATCTTGATGGTCGGGATTGGTATGTGAGATCAAAAACTAGATTATTGCATTATAAGTTTGTCAAAAAAATGTTGTCAAGTGTGTCAAAAGAAAGATTTTTATTTATTTTTTTACCTAATTTTTTGGAAAAAAAAATAAAATTAATTGTTTGTTTGAAATGAAGTTTTATTATTATTATTGAGAATTATGGCATTTTACGTTTGTCAAAAAAATGTTGTCAAGTGTGTCAAAAGAAAGATTTTTATTTATTTTTTGGAAAAAAAAATAAAATTAATTGTTTGTTTGAAATGAAGTTTTATTATTATTATTGAGAATTATGGCATTATAAGTTTGTCAAAAAAATGTTGTCAAGTGTGTCAAAAGATTTTTATTTAGTTTTTTACCCAATTTTTTGGAAAAAAATAAAATTGTTTCTTTGAAATGAAATTTTATTATTATTATAGAGAATTATGGATTATAAGTTTGTCAAAAAATGTTGTCAAGTGTGTCAAAAGAAAGGTTTTTATTTATTTTTTCCCCTTTTTTTTTAGAAAATAATAAAATCAATAGTTTGTATGACATGATATTTTATTATTATTATAAAGAATTATGGCATTATAAATTTGTCAAAAAATAATGTCAAGTGTGTCAAAAATGATTTCATTTATTTTTTTAGACAATTTTTTGGACAAAAAATGTAGCTGTTTTTATGACGTAAATGTAATTGAATTTTTGAATTTGTTATAGTTTTTGAAATATTTTTGGAATTTGAAAAAGTTTGTATTTTTGATTTTGTAATAATTTTTGCAATATTTTTAGAATATCGGCAAAAGTTTTAGTTTTGTAAGAATTTTTGGAATATTTTTAGAATTTTGAAAAATTTTAAATTTTTGATATTATTATAATTTTGGGAATTTTGAAAAAACTTTCAATTTGTGATTTTGTAATAATTTTTGCAATATTTTTAGAATTTTGGAAAAAGTTCGAATTTTTAAGAATTTTTGAAATGTTGGGATTTAGAAAAAATTTAAATATTTGTTTTTTTTCTAATTTTTGGAATATTTTTGGAATTTTGAAAAATTTTGACTTTATTAGTTTTTACAATATTTTTGGAATTTTGATTATAATTTTCTGGCAACGTATTGATGTTTCGTGTTAGTTGTGTAGTAAATTTTTAAACTGAGATTAAAAATACTTGTACTTTAACAAAGAGTTATGTTTGATATACATCGCTGCCCAAAACTAAAAACCATGTCCTCATAAAAGTTTTTTGCCGAAAACTATATCAAAATCTTTAACCCAGACCGAAGTCTTGATATCTCAGAGCTGTGAGATTTCAGCCCCTCCATATTTTATTAACTATTTTCCGAATTCATTGTTTTGTCACCATTAACTTTCACTTAAAAAAGAGCAATTTTGACATTTAGGAGGGACAGCTCATTTTTATGGGCCTATGGTCCGACAATATAAAAACTTTGCAACACAATGTTTTCGCGATTATTTTTGACGTTTTCTTCGACTTTTTTGTTTTTAGGGTTCCGTTTTTTATACGAAACACTATTGGTGAGAGTACAACGTGTTTTTCACATTATTTTGATTATCTCGTGAACCATTAATCCGATGAACTTAAAATTTGAGGTGCTTATAAAACTAATCTATCCGCACAAGATGGCGGGTTAAAAAATAAATAAAGTTGCGTTCGTTTGTTTTAAGGAGGTACGATGTAAAGCCTTTGAAAACATACATTTTTTTAACGAGACGAGTAGGATATCATATGAAAGGGCTTCATTTCAGCATTATTTAAATATATATTTTGGAATTTTTCACCTCATCACTTTTTGTATAATTTTGAAAAATGACGTTTTCGGGATGTTTTATTGCCCCGATTAACTCCGACCCTACTTCATCGAAAATCTTGAAATATATTTGGAATGATAGAAAATTGAGTAGGTTTTTAATGAAAAATATAGAAAAGTGGCAGACACTCATAACTATATTTATTAAAGGGGTGGGAATGTTAAGGGGTAAAAACATCATTTAAAACCAGGTCATGTGGGGTGTCATTTGAAAGAGCACTTGATTTTAGGAATATTGCCATTTTTTTTAGAATTTTGCAATGCATAGTTTTTGAATTATTATCAATAAAGTGACACAAAAAGATGGTCACCCCCCTTGCATTTCGAGCCTAATTAACAGAAAAATTTGAAAAAATTCACAGAGACAGGAAGTTTGATAAACTCTGAACGAAAAATATAGCGAACTCTCAAGTAATTATATTTTTGTGTTTTTAAGGGATTGGGGTGGGGAAGGGTGAAAAAAAACTTTTTTGACCCAAGCGAGTGGGGTGTCATTTGAAAGAGCTTCAAATTTCAGAAACTTGGCAATTTTTTTTAGAATTTTGTGGTACACAGTTTTTGAGTTATTCTAAAAAATGTGCAAATTCCAGACCGCTCCCCCCCTCCCCCCTACGTTTCGACACTGATTGACAGAAAAAATTGAAAAAATTCATAGAGACAGGAAATTTGCTATATTTTGAACGAAAATTATAGTGAACTCTCAAATAATTATATTTCTGTGTGTTTAGGGGATGGGTGTAAGGGGGGTAAAAAAAAACTTTTTTTGACCCAAGCGAGTGGGGTATCATTTGAAAGAGCACCAAATTTTCAAAACATTGCAATTGTTTTTAGAATTTTCCGGTACACCATTTTGGAGTTATTCTAAAAAATGTGCAAATTCCAGACCGCCCCCCCCCCATACGTTTCGACACTGATTGACAGAAAAAATTGAAAAAATTCACAGAGCCAGGAAGTTTGCTATATTTTGAACGAAAATTATAGCGAACTCTCAAATAATTATATTTCTGTGTGTTTAGGGGATGGGTGTAAGGGAGGTAAAAAAAAACTTTTTTTGACCCAAGCGAGTGGGGTATCATTTGAAAGAGCACCAAATTTAAGAAACATTGCAATTTTTTTTAGAATTCTGCGCTGCATAGTTTTTTAGTTATTGATGAAAAAAGTGCTATTTTAAGTGTATGTATACCACCCTATATTTCGACGCTGATTTATAGAACAAATATTCCCGATTTAGACTATTAAAATACTTTAGCTAACATAAACAGCTATGGATAAGATTTAACCTCAAGTAACATTTTTGATCAATGTAGATGTGATTGACATTTACTATTGGAGTTTACGATTAAACATTTATTCTGTTATGCGTCCATATTCTGGCGATATAAAGACTTTACAACATAACTTTATGTCATTTATTTTTGATAATGTGTTCTTTTACATTCACGGAACCCTTGGCGAGCGAATTTTATTCGCACCTGTCCGACTTTTTTTATTCTTCAAAATTTGCCTTAGATTACTATCATAATTAACTCTAGATGAATTACATTTTTGTTGAAATAGCAAGTACTCTATAACGGAACTTTTTTGACAATATCGTACAAATAACATTGGAATAATTTAGTTTGAAGTAATTTGATGCGATATAACGGATAAACTCATTTTTTTCAAATTTTGACTTAGACCACTTTCATAATTATGGGCACATATAGTGAGCTAATATCCATTAAAAAACTTTATCTAATGGATTACCAATGTTATATATTTTGTGTAGTTCTAATTATTTCAATATTATAGAAAGCTGTAGTATCCCAGACCCCAGCAAATATAAATTCATTAGTATGAGAAAAAGTAAAAAAAGAAATTTAACGGCAGTGACAAACCGGAAGTTGGGATTCAAAACTCTTATAAAACGTACTAAATGCTTATGTATCATGTTTCATCGAATTCGATTATCAGGTACAGGCGCTATTAAGATTTAAAAAATACAGGTGCGGGGGACCCCACACGCACTTTGTTCACTATCGCTCAAAAACTAATCAGTTCCTTGCCATATATATTTGCATCCTTTTCCAAAGTGTCATCAAAATTCATTCACGAACGAATGTTGTATGCTCCCAACAAACATTGAAAAAATGGTGACAAAATAAACAGGTGTTCGGGAGGTACCCCACCACTTATCCCAATATCGTTAAAAAACTAATTGGTTTTTATCATTTAAGTTTTCATCTTTTTTTGAAGTGTCATCAAAATAGACTAATGAACGAAGTCTGTATGCTTCCAACAAACTTTAAAAAAGTGAGAAAAGTCAACAGTTGTATGGTGGACCCCAACCCTTTATCCAATGAACCCCAACAGCTGATGCAATCTTTCCCATTTTGAAAGCTTTTACCAACGTTTCATACGGATCGGCAATTGTAGGCTACAGCTGGGATAAACACCTGAAAACTTTTCAACCGGAAGTGACAAACTGGAAGTTGGTATAGAGAAATATTTCCAATATCGAGAACCTATAAATTAATGGTAAATCCTATAAAGTAAGTAATGATCCTACCCACACACAGAGGTACACTAAAATGTTTATTAGCTATTTAGATAGAGGATGGTCCAAAACAAAAGAAAAAACAACATTTGGGGTATGTAAGATTTTTTTTCTCGATAGATTGCATTACTTTACACAATTTAAGATTGTGGTGAAGTAAAAATCGATGGCTCGAGTCATAAAAAAACTGTCAGCATAATTTTTTTTACATTAAAATTGTTTATTTTGTACTTTCCTAATTCTCTTTAGTTTTTTCATAATTGGGTGAAAAAAATAAAAAATAAAAAATAATTTAATACTGGCTACCCGGAAGTGAGATATACTTCGAAATATTTAAACTAATTGTGTTTGTTTTTACAAACAAGTGGGTTGAGAAGTTGTTGAAAATATTATAAATACATTTTCGAATAACGCTATTTCCATATATATACTATTATAATATACTATTTACTTTATGAAAAGAGAACAGGAAATGGAAGGACGACTGAAACAGGATATCTTGCCCATTACAGGACAGTACGAAAGGAGGAAGTCTGGCTGACTACAACCTAAACCCGGACTACAACCTAAACCCGGGCTCGAACCTAAACCCCAAGGCTCTACCGACTGAGCTAATGAGGCCAGACAAAACAATCAAAATCAAACTAAAAATACAAAGAACAAAATAAGGTCAAACACAACATAAAGAGCTAAAAATATATATATGAATTCAAGAAAAAAAGGAGGAAATGAGAAAATCTTTTGGATAGGTGGTAATATCATAATCGATCTTAATCTGAACCATAAAACGAAAGCAAAAAATCAAATATAATTAGAATATAATAAACAAAAAAGAAGGAGTTTCGAAAGATTGCCTCGTTTAAATCGATGGATGACCAGATTACAGAGCTGGTGTTACTTTGGCTCAAGAAGTCAAGGGGTAGCAATTTCCTTCTAACTGTTCCCTGGCAAGCTAAAGACACTACCGGAACACCTTGTGTTGAGAATAAAGAGGTTGGTGCAGGGATAGAGAGAACGTCATCGAGAACGTTATCGTCCACTGAGCTGCGCTCTTCCTACCCTCCAACAGGTTACGCTCTATCGAATAGAATTGTCGAAGACCATGGCAGTTTGACTACTTGAGCGTTACACTTGATGGTCATGATCTCATTGAGAACCCGTGAACATGGTGAAATAACTATAGTGGGAAGTCCTAGATGGTAAACCATCAGAGGCCAACAAGATCCGGGCCAAGTCACTTCACCATTCACGACCTTCTCGCAGCAGTCATGATTTTCCACCCAACTAAAGTACGCGGAATCGTCAACCCGTTGGGAATACGTCTGAAGAACCTTTCCTAGCTTTGCGGTTATAACTTAAAAACATAAAAAAAACTTTAACACACATGTTGCTGGTGTGTAAAGGACTTACGAGTTCTGCCCTTGAATCCTAGAACAACAACTCAACAACACACACAAAATAATTCTTTTAAACTCAAAGGGTTTTCTGCGCGTCAAGACTAACACGGATCTTGCCTTTTGCTCACAGAATTGTCTGCGCATCAGGATTCATAAGGATATTGCCTTTTGCACACAGAAAAAAACCGAACAAAAACAAACATTAAAACACAAATGTTGTTTGCGCGTCAAACCAAAAGCAGCAAAGCAAACAAAAAAAAACAAATTTATATAAGATATTCAAAAATAAAATACAAAAATATAAAAGAAATATCAAAATTTATGAAAAGAAAACAACATTTTCAAATTCACAAAAATAAGATTCAAAGGGAAGACATGACCACAGGACACACGCTGGGTCGTGTTTAGACCGTTCATTTTCAGAGCATACAAATTACAAAATACGCTGCTGTGGACTGGGGAAAAATTAGAGTTAGAAGCCACAATGACTAAGAATGTGACAGGCGAAAACGAATTGAAAGACTAACAAAAAAATAAAAACCTGGAGTACAAAAATTAATTTGCCCTCCGGAAGATTGATGAATTTAATGTCACACGTTTAAAAAACAACAAGGGTAAACTAACAATGTGAAAATTTGAGAAAAAAAAAATAAATTTCAATAAAATTCAAAACAAAATAAAAAAAATTCCGAAATTTCCACAGTAAAATTTATTCGTTCAAAATAAAAAAAAAATCCACACAAAAATTTAAAATTTTCAAAAAATGATCCTCAAAGCCCTGTGAAATGATATACCAAATTAGATTTAAAGATTACCAGTTGTGCAAGATGTTCTAAGAACCGGGCATTTAGACGTATCTCAAGCAACGCTACTCCTTGGCACATTACGCATCTATAACACATCATAGATTACTTGTCTATGGTGTGACCCGCCTTACACCTGATTCGGAAAAGGATTTGCACTGTAAAGCGATTTAACATAACCATGTACAAAAGACTTAAAATTGTTAAAATTAAAGTAAAAATTGAGCCTGAAAAACGGAAGGAAAAATTGATTCACGTCCTATTTGCATTTCAAAGAAAAAGATTGTATCCAAAATATTTGACACCAAATAAAAATCAAAAGTGTAGAATACTGTTTATTTTGTAGAGTTAAGTTAAATAGTGTTCCTGCACACAAATAATATTACAACATCTGAGGAACACAAAGATAATATTATGAACAACTTTAGTGTTGATTGGATAAGGTTATGTTAATGTTATTAATTTGTGCGAATAACAATGATCGTTGACCAACTCCATGGCTTCAATGTCCACTAGGGAGGAGCTGGCATCAAAACAAAACGTCTAGAAGATCAACTTAGACCAAAATAGGACCATTGTCATAACACAAGATCTCCTCCCCTTACTCGAATCATTTGGAGCTTCTGATGAAGCTTAGTATGTGCCTGATTTTAGAATTGCTCAAGTCGGTGAGAGTTTTAAAAGTATGCGTTCCAAAATAAGTTAACCGTAAATAGGCCAATATATACAAACTAGAAGGAACACTGTTTCATCCTCCGTCTCATCCTTACAGCTTCTGTAGAAGTCATGTCTTTTTACGTGCTCTTCAACGTCTAATTTGGGCCAGAATTGTCTGCTTATCTTACAGGTGCTTCTTTTTTACCACCGGGTATCGGTTATGCAGGTAACCCTATCATAATTTAGTTGTTTGAGAGAGACAAGCGACTAGCCTAGATCTTCCTTTTCTTGTAGAATATCTAGCTCAGTACTTTGCCTAGCAAGTCGGTCTGCTATAGTCATATACCCCACGGCACCCATATAAAATGAATAGCAAACTGCTTGGTCATCTCATTTAGTGTGGAGCGGCAGCTTAGTGTCACTTTTGAGTTTTGACGTCGTGGCTACTGCATCTAGCAATTTTAATGCAGGTTGTTTGTTTAATAGATGTGGATCTATGTCTATCGCTAATTGGTATTATATTATGCTTCAATCATGCCAAGACTTCATTTATCGCGACCAACTTAGCCTGATGTACACTGAGGTAGTCCAAAAGACGAAAAGAGAAGTTAATAAACTATTCTTTTAAAACTTCTCCTCCTCGCTACCTCTCTCTCGGGCTCCCTGGTTGATTTCTTGCTGTTCTTGCTGATTTTAGAGTGTCCCTACTATCTGCAACTATCTGCACTGCAAATTGTAAATTTTGTAATCTGGTTTTTAATGTTTTTTTTGGAGTCCTTTGAGTCCATCAACTTCAGAATCAAGATATGGAATCGAGGACAAAGATCATTTCAATTTTCGCTACAATGACAAAAGAAGCTCTTCTCATATTTTTGTTTACTTTTAATTTACATATCAATCTTCTTCTAGGTAGTTTTATTTTACATAATTTTTGAAAATCACTGGTGGGGGAGTGTTTTTGGTGATTTTTTCTGAAATTTAATTTTATTTATACTGTTTTTGATTTATTCCTAAACAAATACAACCAACTTTAAATTTGATTTAAATAGATGTCTTCATAACTCTAATATGTTACAATTTTTCATAACCTTGTGAATCATATACGTGATAGAAAATATCCTTGCTCACCTTATCAGTAAACATTATCAAAAATGTGTAACCTACCACAACATCAAAGTTTGTGTAATCATATCCAGTACAATTTTCATATGAGTACAGTTCAGAAATAAAAATCGTAAACCTCTCGTAATATATAATAATTTATTAAATAAATATGCATACTTGTAATATCTTAATCTCATTAATCCCAGTTTACTTATATAAAAATCCTTAATTTGATTATTTATTACATCCTGATTCTTTAATATATAAACATATTATGTTACACATATAAGTATGTTAAACCTACATATTATACAAGAACTATTATATATGTTGAAGCAACAAACAAAAACCCAGAGATAATGGAAAAATGAACAAAAAGGAATTAAATTTATGACTTTCATTTTATCTATTTTATTTTATCTGAAAATTTCTTTGTTGTTATCTTAAGTTAAATAATTTCTACAGATCGCTTAACTTCAAAATCTATAAATGATTTATGAATTAATAAATTTTAGATGTAAGAAGAAAAAAAAACAATATCCATCGATACAATTTATAAAACTTTAGTCTTAACTTCACTTTCATTAAAATCAATTTATTGCGATTTTTTTATTAAGAAAGGAAAAATATATTTGTTTTTCCGACGTGATTTTCGAGATAATAAATATTTATGAGTATTGTTGAAGTTTAAAGTGTTTGAAAAAGGCAATAAGGTTTTCATGAGATTGTTTTAGGTATATGGTCAATTCTTAAGATAAATTATATAACTTGTATGGAAAGTTAATATTTAAGTCATAAATTTATACTTTATTGTTATGAAGAGTGTTGGTTCGGTCACTAAACAGAAAAGGAAAATATTTTGTATTTTTGAGCATAAAAATCTATGATATAGAAATAGACTTTTTTTTAATAAGATGTGGCGAACATCCTAAATTTTATGGTGGTCAAACAGGTAGTTCATGCACAAAAAGTAACGAAGAACATTTCGTTAAACATTTATTTAAAAACTAAAAGGTATAGGTATACTATAAAAATTTATCGTCCAAAATAGCATTTTGACTGCGCCACTTACATCTATTTTTGTAAAATAGAAATCGAAAAAGTGTGTTTTTTTAAAAAACATATATTTTTCAAAAATAAATTTTCCAATCTGGACCAAACAAGTACACAAATTGTTTATTTTATTTTTATCATTTATCTAGAAATAATAAATCAAAGTATAAATTAGTCCTTGAATTTAATTAAATTCCTCATTATCACAATTTGTTTTTCACCAACCACACCAAAAAATTAATTCCAAAATCATTCAAATAAATTAATAAATAATCATAATAATAACAAAATTTTTATCAACATGAAACATAAAAAAACGACAGATGATTATTGGGGATTTGAACCTTTTTACGGTTTATCGAAAATGAAGGTTGTCGAGTAAGTATAGTAATTCTAGAGGGAAAACCACTTTGTGTTTACGAAAAAAAATTAGGGTTTTATATTATTCGAAGAAAAATAATATTTTCTTGTTTTTCCTTTTATTTTATTTTGTCTGTATAAATTTGTAAAGTAGGAATAACAGAAAATGAAAACGTTTAATTTTGAAGAGTTATCGGTATAAATTATTATTATGACAAGGGAAACAGTGTTGTGTTAAGGCAAAGAAACCGGTTGAACAGAAACTGTGCCACTCATCACATCGATACAGACTAATAATAACAAACATAATTTCAACTAAATTGTTTCTACGAAAACTGACATCTGACAGTGACAAACACCCAGTTGATTTGCGGGTTTTCTCACATTCCTCATACGAAATGGTTTCGGCCTTCTAACAACTGTTCAATAATCATAATAAATATAATAAAGCCACAAAAAACGAAAACTAAATTTATGTTTTCCAATTTTTATTATTGCTTTTCACAAGAAAATCACAAAAAAAAATTATTATGATTACCCTTTTTTATGGAAAACAAAAACTTTTCCTGATCGATTTTACATTTTGTTTTGTCTCTTTTAGCTAATGGATATAGGGGTGGCTATATGAATAGAAATGAAACTATAGATTGCTGCTGTGTGTTTGTAGTAAATATTTTTAGTATATATTTTATTTAGGACAAACAAATAATTGTAATTATGAGTTTTCTATATTGGCATAATTGATGAATTGTGTGGATTGAAGAGTTTGAACTATTAATATTGATTTGGAAATTATAGCTATTTGTTATGCAAAAGATTAAGGTTAAAGTAGTTTTACATTTGTATATATGCAAATTTGTGATTTGAAAATTTATTTGAGTACCATATGGAAAATTTAGTTATAAGTTGGGAATTGAAAATTATTGATAGAGTAATTAAATGGTCTCTTACGAAAACAATTTCGATGTTTAGGGAGCTTTTTAGTAGAGATACAAACAAAAATATTATTGAAGACCGATTGGTTTTTTGATGGGTTCTGCGTGGGGGTGACAAACCTGCATAGGATCTTGATGAAATTTTGGAATATGATACAGGTTAGTTCGAAAATAGAAGATCTGGATTCATTTCAAAATTGGACAAAATGGCAGGGGGAGAGTGCGGTCTCTCGAACCCCCGTAAGTTTAAATCTTTAATATATTCTAATCCTGACTTTCAATCTTATTGAAACTCGGTATATAAGGCTCGGTACTGTTTCCAATATTTCTGTTGACAAACTTCCGATTTGTCACTTCCGGTTAAAAATTATTTGTTTAGGTGTTTATCCCTGTAACTGTAACCTACAGTTTCAAATCGATTTTCATGAAATGTTGGTAAAAGGTTTCAATCAATATGAGAAAGATTTTATTAGCTGTTGTGGTTCATTGCTCAAAGGGTAGGGGGTCCGCCATACAAGAGGTGGTTTTTTCACTGTTTTTAATGTTTGTTGAGAGCACACAACATTCGTTCATGAATGAGTTTTGATGACACTTTAAAAAAAGATGCATATATTTATGGCAAGGAAATGATTAGTTTTTGACCGATGGTCCCGGGCACTTATTTTTTTTGAAGCTCAACAACATCTGCACCCGATAATCCAATTGTATGAAATTTGGAACATCAGCATTTATTACGGTTCACAACAGTTCTGCATCCCAACTTCCGGTTTTTCACTTCCGCTAAAAATTTGTTTTTGCATTTTTTCTATTTTATCAGTGTCTTTATGCACATTACAGCCTACAATAATGAAGTGAGTATGATGAAACTTATGAAAAAGGCTTCAATAAGTGTGAGAAGATAAGCATCAACTGATCAAAATGACGAGGGGTCCACCATACAACTGCTGAGTTTTCACACTTTTAAAGTTTGTTGGGAGCATACAGACTTCGTTCATTAATCAATTTTGATAATACTTTGAGGAAAGATGGAGATTTGAATTATAAATAACTGATAAAGTTTTGGTCGATGTTGGGACATGTGATGGGGGGGCCTTCAGAGCACCTGTTTATTTGAAATTTCAATAACACCAGTAACAGTTCGTGATAATTTTTGATTAAACTTGGAATATATACTAAGAGTAGGATTGGTAACAGTTCTGCATTCCAACTTCCGATTTGTCACTTCCGGTAGCATTTTTTTGGGTTTTTTCTATTCGTTCGTCAGAACTTATGTCTGTTTGGATACTACGGATACGGGGATACTTTTTTTATGCTTTTATACGCGAATGCTATAACATCGGTTAGCCAATAATTGAATAATTTGATGGTTAATAGCTCATTATTTATCCAGAACATTTTGATTCAAGAACTGTAGTGAAGTTATCCCATGCATCAGCGTCCCAATATTTTTTTCTGAAACAAATATTGAAAAAAATTACATTAATTCTGTATGAAAAATTAACAATAATTTAAAGTCAACTTAATGATCCCATATATTGAAAGTTACCGTACGTAACCACCAATCTTATGAACTGTAAAGTAACAGACCACCTGAAAAATGAAGAACAATCAAAACAATGTACAAATAATAGCACAATCAACTTCGAAATATAATAGGGGATAGCGTGACTGCCGAAGGATTTGTAATCATGGAACTGATGAGGTATAGATTCGAATCCCAAATACGTAAAGAAGAAAGAAAGGAGTTTTTCTTTGTCGTTCTTTTGCGATCGGTCGTTCGTTCTAAACAAAAACCAATCAGCAATTATTTTTTTACTATCGTTCATTCGGATGAGTTATTTGTGCATCGTTCTTTTGGTCGATTTATTCTTAACAAAATTTTTTTTTTGGTTTTTGGACCAGTCGTTTATTTGATTTTTATTTAAAATAAAATAGATAATTTTTTTTCAGTTTTCTTTATTCTTTTGATTATTACTAAATTATTATCTGTGTGAGTTACTCTTTTCAGTATACTGTAATGCAAATCTGTTCATATAGAAACATGTTAAAGAATACATTTTTGTGCGAAGTTTTTGAATTGAATGAAAATAAAAGTAAAAGAAGCTCATTGAACACAAAATTTTTTGTTTTAGATTAATGATCGACGAACCATGTTTTTATTACTAACTGAACGATCGGTGATCGTTCACTGAAGTGATTAGTTCAATTAACATTGGTCGTTCACGACTGACACATCTCTAATCCAGGGTTGCCAGACTCCCGATTTCCACGGGATTGTTCCAATTTTAAATTTTAAAGTCCGCGACGTGTAGCACACGAGTGACAAAACATGCACGCATGCTAGACAGCATAGACTCACCCAATATGTGATGTGATGATCACCCAATATGATGTCTTAGAGACTTATTTCTCCACCATTTTTCGAAAACTGAATGACTATGTACGTAGCATCTCGAAGAAATAAATGAAAATGTGCAGTGCCGCTCGAAGAAAAATAATTACTTGAAGACATGAAAGCAAAAGTGAAATAACAAACAACCTTACTTGAAAATTGCCGAGGATGCAGATGATTTATACTTAACGACCTTATGAGCACGAGACTGTTTAGTAAAACGCTAATGTGCAAAACTGACCGTTTGAGAGTAGGCAAAGCTGTCTTCGAATCTCGATACCACTTGTTCCGGTGTTGTAATTCTGACAGATATTCCGTATGTCAGCGCGTCTAAAAACGCTGCACCAACTTTTGACGTTTCTGGAAGCTTGAAAGCTTTGTGGTCTTCAAATCAAGTATCGATGGCTCAGGGATTGAAGCTAACAGCGACCATATGAAGAAGAGAGCTGGTGACAAGGCGTCAAGATCATTTAGATTAGTTGACATAACAGTGAGGAGACGATAATTTGGGCACGCTTCTTTTTGTGTAATTAGGGTTGTAAATTCCTCCGTGTTAAATGACGCGATTCCGATGATCCGTGTAATGTGATGTTTTCTGCTTTTGATGGCAAACTCCTACAACCCACCGAAATGAGGCGAACGTTGTGGAATCATTTTACACTAAATGGTAGGAGACGCACAGTACGCGTTGCTGCATCTTGGAATGACTAAGAGATGAATAATTGTTTGAGTTCTTGGAATTCAACACGGACCCAAACGAAATTGATGGCGTTGTCAGAATAAATTTTACTGCAAAGTCCATGAAACGACACAAATCAACGTAAACAATCTATAAAAGCATCGCATCCGCTTTTCCACAAAGCACACGAACAGATATATGTAAAATTTGATCTTGACTTTTAAACGCCCACCCTGAGCTAGTAAAACGAACCGCAAAAATCAATACCAACGTTGAAGAACGCTCAATCAAATGTTGTCACCCTGCAAATCTCCAATTAATTGATGACGAAGTTAAAGCTTGCTACGAAAACAACGCACGCAATTGTGGACGACAGTTTTACATAGATTGACCGCCGTTACTCGAGTGAGTTAAACGTTAGATATACAGCAAAGTTTGTAGTGCGGCATGAAGCAATTTTTTATGTTCCTAATGAAATTTCAAGGTACTAAATACATGGCGACCGGGAAGAACAATTGGTTGCTTATGATCGTCTTTGATTTTTGCGTTCCTCAACCGAACTCTTATTCGTAAGATTCCTTTTGTGTCGACGAGAGAGAGAAAGAAATGGGTTTTTGATCGCAATAGAGGTTCCTTGGAGAAAGACTGGTCCTCGTCAGGGAACTGATTGCGTTGAAAATATCTAACTAAAGTGGTAACTGCATTTGCATGTTTCCCAGCTAGGAGATGAATAAATGACGACACCATGCTAAGAACATTGTGTTTGGTATTGATGGAGATCCTCAACAAATATGAAACAACTCAAATTAACAAGCTGTAAGCACTGAAGTGGTGAAAATGTCATGCATGTCTTGGCTTTTGTTGAACAGAAATGAGACTGGCCGTTATGCGAATTTTGATGTCCTGTGAATGATTGCCACGATGTGTTTCTGTTTTTCAGAAAATCAGGCCCATTCCATCAAATAGAAGTTTTTAAAGTCTAGTGGCATTAATCCTATGAAGACAATATCAGCAGGGTTGTCCTTTGAGGGTACACAGTACCATTCGTTTGGAGAAGTTGCGTCTTGAATTTTGGAGATACGGTTGGCTACGAAGACGGCGTGCTTGTATGATTCAGATTTTATTCTGAAAAGCGATATCTAGGAGTCCGTCAACAGATATGTCGAGTAAAATTTGATACCGACGTCGGACTTTACTTTCTCGACCGTTTCATATAGCAGGATTGCAGCACATAGTTCCAGCCTTGGTATAGGTTCGCGTTTTAAAGGAGCCAATCTTGATTTAGCGCATAAAAACCTAATTACGTATTGATTAGGATTTTCGATTTTCCAAGCTCCTAATGTATAACACATACCCGTAAGCTCTTGCAGACATGTCACAGAATGAAGTTCCAGTTTTAACTTGGTTAGGGCGGTAAATCGTCTCGGGACAGAGATGTTCGATAGGTTCTGCGATTCAGTTTTAAACGTGGCCCATTTCATTATGATATTTTTAGGCGGAAAATTATTCCACCCAATTGTCTGTTACATCCACATGGACTGAACGACGAATTTATGATCAGAGCACAGAAGCCTAACGACTCGAACAGCTGGCATATATCAGAAAGCATACTACGTTTAGTGCATGTTGATGAGGATGATAACTTTTTTTAACGGAGGTTCCAAGCGATCGTTTTCAGCATGCCATTGCATGCAGGGATGGTTAAAAAGCCGGCTTTTTTCATTTCACCTCTTCCGCTGGATAAAAGCCGGTTTTATCCGGATAATATTAAAAAAGCCGGTTAATTTGTTTTTGTATAAAAAAGATTTCTTTTGTCATATTCGAAAAGCACACAGCACCATTTATTCATATAGTTTTTTATCCTCTTATAAATTAGATCTTTCTCTAGAGTCTAGATCAGGGTTCGCAACTGAATTTTATTGGCGTGCCGAA